>JAVJIF010009632.1:0-131861 GCA_038442645.1 Agave tequilana | reverse complement strand
CAAAATTTTAGTTGTTTTAAGTAGATTAGTATTAAAGCAGTTCCTTTTTGTTGGGTGGTGATGGGTTTTGATGCTTTAGAGATCTGTAGTTCTCTATTTATATCTTTGTTAGGCTGCAAAAGTTAAATTTTGTTAGCAGCGGTAGCTTAGAATTTAAGCAAATTCCTTTTTCTTTAAAAGGAAAGTGCGTTGGATTTGACTTGGGGCTTCTATTTCACTCTCTCTTTTTAAAATAGAGTAATAGTTGGCTAGGGTTTCGATGCCATAAATCAGTAGATCTCACAAATTAGTTCTTTTATGCACTATTGGAAAACTTACGGATTGATTTGACTCTAAGACTATTTATTTTCGCTTTTGTAGGTCATTACCATCCTCAATTTGATGCGTTCTATTCTAATGCATTAAAATCTTATTTTCCTGCAAAATTCGTTCTTTTTAGTGTATTTAGCTAAGATTCCAAGCAATCTCTTATTTCAGATAGAAAGTTTGATGGATTACTTAGTTGTCTTCTGTTTATGTTTTATAGTTGATCAGGATTTTGATTTAATCGGTCCTTTTTTCGCATTTCTTTCTGCAAAAAATGATTTTTATTTGTCTAATCATGTTAGTTTACACGCATTAACAGTGTATTGAGAAACATGTGTGTTAGATGTAAATTTACTGCCTCAAACCAGCTGAAAACGTCAAATTTACTGCCATTTTATTCCTCGTAGCTTAGATTTGGGCCAGTTGTGAAAAGGCAGTGTAAATTAAATGACATACACTCTGTTTGTTGAATCATAGTTGATGGGGATCTAGCTTATAAACATATTTTTGACTCTCATTGTGTATATATCGCTTAGTTCCTTACATTTATTTAAAATTATTTAATCTACTTGATGATCCCTATTTTTACTATTACTGAAATTAGGTGTGTTTTCTGAAAGTCTTTTCAAACACTACAATTTTTTTACTGAAAAAAAAATGCTCAGATCATCTTTTGTTATGATGGTTTGTGCTCAAAGGAGGTTAATCTTGGGTTGTGCTCAAAGGAGGTTGATCTTAGCGTAGTGTGTTCAACAGTATTCTGAGAATTGCATCAAGTCTCCTTTTTATATGCAATAATTAATATATCTGTTTTCCTTTATTTTGGATATCAAGGAGACAAGGATTTTCTTTCTACTTAAAAATGTTTAGTTAGAAATGTGGTTTCTGGTTTCAGAATAATAGTCTGTTGGCAACAATTCAGGCCTTATTTGTTCTCATCAGGATTCTGTCTCATACCTTTGGCTGCTTGGTTTCTCTATTTAAAAGTTTCCATCTTTCTTCGTTTTTATCATTAATACAGTTGGATGAAGGTATGTTTTGTAACTTCCAATTGCTATTACTATTGTTTCTGCACAAAAATTGTTTGAAGTGTTTTTTCCATGTTTCTTGAGGAGTTTGATTGTAAACCATGATGAGGAAATTACTTGAAATATTTCTATCATATCCAACATTCTTCATAAAATAATTTCTTTTCTGATTTCTTATTGAATGATACCATTTTGTTTTTTATTATATATCTGAAATATAGGTTTTTGTTTTATATCTTTGCTTGCAGTCAAGCCTTTCTTTGAAATGAACAGTCTTTGGCAATTAGGGAATGAGTTCCGGGGCCATTCAAAGGTCACAGAAGATCATCAATGGATTGCTATGACTTCAAAACTAGCCGAGCTTACGAGAACAAACCAGGAGCGAACAAACAACCTTGATTACCCCAAGAACCCAGTGGAAGCAAAATCATGGGAGAAGCTAGGGTTTCAGGAAGATAACAAATTTGAAAGTTTCAATCTTGGTCTGATGAATCTTGATCTCAAGATGAACGAGGTTCCAGTTAAGAGCTCCATCAGAAATGGTCTGTACAACATGAACACCATGAACACGATGTATCAGAAAAGCAATGCCAACAGTTTCAATAACTATAAGATGAACACTGGGATCAACAAGTATGCTAATAGCTCCAAAGATGTCAACAGCAATAGCAATGGGAACAATAACAATAACAGCAGCAACAACAATAATGTTGCTGATAAGAGGTTCAAGACACTACCTTCAACAGAGATGCTGCCGAGGAATGAGGTTCTTGGGGGTTATATCTTTGTGTGTAACAATGACACCATGCAAGATGATCTCAAACGGCAGCTGTTTGGTACTTTCATCCCTCCTTCAGTAAATTTCTTTATGCATATTTCTAGTAGCAATTCGTGTTCTAATCCATATACGTGTCAGTTTGAGGGCATAGTTCGTTTCTTTTTTTTTTCTTTTTTTATATCTGCAACACATACTGACTGTACATATGTTCTGTTGGTCACCTTGCTTTATATGACATTGGTCATATAGGAATCAGTGCAAGTCTTCTGTTTTGTCTCGTTTCCATATTTTTTGTCACTTAACCTGTGTACAAGATATGATTTTCACAGGTCACCTTGCTTTATATGACATTGGTCATATAGGAATCAGTGCAAGTCTTCTGCTTTGTCTTGTTTCCATATTTTTGTCGCTTAACCTGTGTGCAAGATATGATTTTCATGGCTAGTGTAGACAATCAGAAATCTCCACCTGATTTGAGCAATTATACTGAACATTGGCAAACTGTATGCTGAAATGTTTGTACCAATGGATTTGGTGTTCGTCTCTCTTATTGTAGAAACTAGGTTGGCCCAATTTATGGTTATTTTGGGTGTTATTTTGTATTATGACACTATTTATAGAGCTGCATCTTGATATTTAAGCTGCACATCTTTTTGACTAACCTTTGGCTCTATCCATTATCTTCAGTCTATTTATAACAAAAATATACTTTCAGTATATTTTTATCTTCGATTCATTCTTGTTTCATATTGCAAATAATTGGGGAGTGTTGATGTTTACAAATCTAGTTCTCTGTATAAATCTGTGTGGTAGATACTCGCTTACTAATTTTGCATATCTTGGTTCCTTACTTTTATCTATGGTATTCAATAATACATGTTGAGCACTGTTATTGTTCTATTCCATTGCGCAGTGTATTAACATAGTTGAGAAACCAGTAGCCTCCATATCCAGACTTTTGACCCTTTTTTTTTTTTTGTTTTTTTGGGTTAGATGTTGCCTTCACTTACTGCTGCTGCTGCTGCGCTTTGGTGGGCATTAAGTAGGGCCATGTGGTCTAAGGTTTACGATATGAGTCATCAAGCCTCTTTTGTTATGGGCTAGGTGGTCATTTGGTACTGGTGCTGGATATGAGAACTTCATCCTTGCTACCAGCTGGTCGCTTGCAATGGTTCATCCATATTGATAGTTTTGTAGTTAGGAAGCTGCCATCTGTTTAATTGTTCTGTATTTTCTGTTCAATGTTGGGCGTCACATGATGTGCAATGTGCTTAGTCAGTAGTTACTTCACCTGCTGCTGCTGCTGCTGCTGCATTTGGCGTACACTCAAGTAGGGACATGTGGTTTAAGGTTTGCCTAAATGTACATTATACATGGGTCAAAAAGCCTCTTTTGTTATGGGTAAAGTCGTCATTTAGTATTAGTGCTGGATATGAGAACTTTATTATCCTTGCTGCTTGCTGGTTATATGCCATGTTTCATCCATGTTGATAGTTTTAGTTATTAAGCTGCCGTTTATATGATTTTTCTGTATTTTTTGTTCGTTGTTGAGGGTCTATTATATGAAATGTGCTTACAGTTCTCATTTTGCAGGCCTGCCTCCTCGATATCGCGATTCTGTCCGGGCAATTACTCCAGGGTTGCCTCTTTTCCTTTACAACTATACAACTCACCAGCTTCATGGAGTATTTGAGGTTCGTATACTTCTTCCATCTCTTCATTGTGTAATTAATACCATATTGAGCCATCTTCATATACACCCATCACCTAATAATGGGCCATTCATATAAAAAGGTACTTTGAAACAATATTTAGACTGTCGATGAACAAAATCTCTAGCTACAATATTTAGAATGCCATAAACAAAATCCCAAATCCTTTCAAGGTCCATTTCCAGTTCAGTCATCTTTTGAGTATTTCACCATGATAAAAATGCATGTCAACGTAATGATCATATTATTTGCTAAAGCTAAATGATAATAAGTTGCATTCCCTTACTCAACCTTGGTATTGTTACTTGCAGGCTGCTAGTTTTGGGGGTTCTAATATTGATCCCACAGCTTGGGAAGACAAAAAATGTAAAGGCGAGTCAAGGTTTCCTGCACAGGTAACACAATAGGACTTGCTTAACTTCAATGTACTCTTTATTATCCAGTTTCTGTGCTTAGGTTTTCACTTGGTGTATATTTTATAGGTGAGGATTCGTGTTAGAAAACTTTGCAAGCCTTTGGAAGAGGATGCTTTTAGGCCAGTTCTTCATCATTATGACGGCCCCAAATTCCGTCTTGAACTCTCCATTGCTGAGGTATCATGTGCTTGTATTTGTTTTTAATCGTGCATTAATTTTTCTTTCCTTTTGTCTTTATTCTGCATACGTGTTCTGCCCTTCCATAGAATAGACATGAATCTAGTTTTCTCTAGTTTCCTGAAATGGTTACTCTATAGAAAAACATATCTTCTTTTAATGCAAAAGATTAGAAGATATTATATCCTAATATTTCCAGTTAGGGATAGTGATGATTAAGAATCTTTTTCTGATACTAGGATGTCCGCTGCAGTCAATGATGTGTAAAAATTCTGTTTATTGATGCATGTATTGGATAAGTGGGGTTGTCCTTTTCCCTTTGTTCAAAATTATGCTATTCTATAAGTGCCCAACTGTGCTTGTTTTTGTGTCATTCTGATTTCATATTAGTCATTCCAAACCAGGATTTCATATTAGTCATTCCAAACCAGTAGCAATAATTGCTCTAGATTTTTTGACCCTATCTATATATATCCTTGTATGGTCTCTGTCTGATAATCATAGTTCAGCCGAAGCAAAATCTGGTGGATTGTGGGCTAACAATGTATATGAAGCAAACTTGACACTTTTATTTCCTATTCAGACGAGTGTAACATTAATCATTTTCTTGCATTCTATGCACTGAAATTTTCTCTGCATCCTTTTGACTGGGGGGGGGGGGGTGGGGGGGGGGGGGGGTGCAGAAGTGTCTCAAATAAGGAGCAGCTAAGACATGCTAAGCAGATGATCCTTATCAGTGATTTTATGTTGGTCCAGCAATGAGGTAGAAGTAGGTTAACGAATTTCCGCAACTCTGCTTGTATACATGGCGGAAACATTCATCTTGTCCTCGCTGGTCCTTTACTAGTGACATGCCTATCTTTCCAGAGCATCTCACTCTGAACTGCCTTCATGATATTATGCGTATCAAATGTCAATTCTATGAAAATGCAAATCCTCTAAATTATGCTGCAAGCCTTGGCACCTTCAAACTGATTGAATCATCCACCTTATGACCTTCGGAACATATTTACTGCTGTTGCGCTACCATCTGAGGCTTGCTTATCATTCTGCTTGTTAGAGTATTAATTTCCTTTACCGTATTGAGATATTAAATTCTATGCAAAGGGTTGTGTATTTGTATTCCAAAATTACCAAAGGAAAAATTGTGTGCTTCATGTTCTCTGCATCTCATTGATGTCTTAACTTTTCTGATCTCCCTATGTAGTCTATGCATGTTAAAATGTGCATATATTATGCATCCATTCAGTTGCCACCCAGGCAAGTTAAATGCAGCAACTCTCTTGGTGATATTTCATGTATGCATGGTAAAATACAAATTTAGGTATATGCATTCTAACCATCTGTTTCTTTTCCTTGTTTCTTGTGTTCAGTCCTTGTCATTGCTAGACCTGTGTGAGAAAGAAGGCATGTGAGCCTAGTTAACATGATCAAGGTTCCTGGAGTACATATACATGTACATGTTCCATGGGATTTGGTTCATCTCTCCTGTTGTGAGTTTAGTTTTCGGTGTGAAGCACTAGCTTGAAGGCCTGTAGCCAGTTGAATTTCCAGCAAAAGAAGTGGTGATTTGGAGGCAGCGACAATGGCACAAGCCTAAATAAGTCTCACTTGGTCTCCAGTATCTTGGAAATTCAATTTTTATATATTAATGTAGTATGTCAAATGGTTGAAAAAAAAATGTATTTGCTCTACCATAATGCCCCAAAATGAGGGCATGAACCTTTCGAGTAGAGCTTGTATGGTCTTTTTATTACTGGATTGTTTTCGTCTTTCAAATTGTCCGTTGTCGGATTAGAAGCAAGTATTGAGTCTCATATTCAGATGAAGTGTTTCTGAGCTCCCTCAATGCTGCGGTCTGTTTATGATCCTATATATTTCTGATTTGTTTTGTTCTGCCTCCCTCCCAGAAGTGTTAGCTCTCAGCTTCTGCGCAGTCTCCCTGTTTGTCCTCCCTTTGAGCTGCTTGATCAAAGAAGTGAAGTCCCAGAGAGTATTTGCATAGTTAACCCCCTTCCAAGGCTACCAGATTGTTGTACCTTTACATTCCTTCACAGGGCAACAGACAATTTGTCAAAAACCTGGTAAAATCTACTGGCTGTCTTAATACAGAAGATCAATATGTTATGAGCTCGGTGATAGATTAGGGATATTTCTGCATTTTTTATTATTTGACCCTTTGTTTCTTCTCTGCCATGATCTGTTGTTGGTTGACCCGCTCTTTTGTTCTTCTCCGTGATCTGTTGTTGGAGATCAGTTGGCTTTGTTTGTTTTTATTGTAATTGAAATTTAAGTTGCATTTGTTTATATAACTTGCCCGGAAAAATAATTACAGCAAGTTTCTTTTAGTGGTCCCCCATCAGTGGATTGTTAGTCAGGTCACTGGGTTTGCTTCCCAGTGGTCACCAGTTCGAATCCCTGCGGATAGACACGTGAATAGAGTATATGTAGACTGGCCGTTAATTTTTTTTTTTTTTAAAAAATTCTTTTAGTGTTAGGTTCAGTAGTTGAAATTTGTTGTTGTAGGTGATATTATAACCTTCTCTATTTTTTTAGTTAAAATTTTCCACCAAAAATATATAATTGACACCTTTTATAACTATTTAGATGTGTAATTTATGTAATTTGAGTCATAGTCACACATGCAACAGCATTCCAAATGCGATTGATGTTTACTTTAGCTGTAATTGTAATTGTAATTGTAATTGTTGTAAATGGATTTTTGTATATTACAGAAGTTCGTATTTGACACAGTGAACCAAACAGTAATGATTGTTGACCACTTGCACAATTATAGGCCAGTTGCAGCCGTTGATAGAGTTGAGCAAAATAAAAGTAAGATGGTTGGTGGTGGATGCGTGTATCTTTTGACATGGTGCTCTTAAGTTGTAGCTCCCAAAAATTTCAGTTGAAAAATAAACCCAACTGACAGTTTCAGTTTTCTGAGTGTTCTCCTTTTTATTTGGAGAGAAAAATTGTAGCAACTCAGAGACAAATTTTTTTTTCAACTCAAAATCTGCCAATCAAACAGACTAACATGAAATAAACACTGACCTATTTTCTCTCAAACAAACAGACTCTAAGATTCTGTATCTTGTAACGCGGCCGACAATTCTGACCGCCCTTTGATCCAAACAAACAGAATTAACTTCACAAATCGCAACAAATTCCAAATACCAGATCACTCATCTTACACAAATTCAGGCTGAACGGCCACTTAAATCATCAGATATTTACACATTCATGAGACACTGACTCAAAGAATAATCCAAATCCAAACAAATAAACTGACTCACGCAATCCAGCAATTTCATTTTCACTTCAAGCAGCCCGAGCCACGGAGTTCCTGCTCTCCTCAGCTGCCAAATCAACAATGATATCCTCCACCCTCGGCCTCCGGCTGACCAATCTCCTCGGCACTCGGACTGTTAACACTCCGTCCTCGAACCCGGCCGAGATCTCGTCCACGTTCACCCTCTCCGGCAGTCGGAACTTCCTCATGAAGCTCCTCCTCCTCTCCTCGCCGCTGACCTCTTCATCATCGCCCAGATCCGTCCTAATTACCAAATACCTCCCGTCCTCCACCTCCACCCGTATCTCTTCCTTTCTCACTCCTAAACAAAAAAGAAAATGAGCATGATTATTATCGATATTTGTGCCACTGCATTAAAACTTTAAAATTATAATGAGAGTTGAGAATAATAATTTTATATTATAACAGTAAAAGATGTGTACCTGGGAGATCGGTGGTGTAGACATGAGAGGCAGGGGTTTGAGTCCAATGGACGTAGTTTCGAGGGATGGAGTAGAAGTAAGGAGAAGGGAGAAAGAAGGGGTAGGGGGAGGTGGAGTGGAGTGGGGGGTAGTAGGGGTAGAGCTCCATGGTTTGAGGTTTGAGTTTGAGATTGTTTGGAATTGAGGTTGGGTTCTTGAGTTGGGATCTTTTAGGGGGGATGAGGGGTATTTATGAATGGGGAAATGGCCAATCTCTAATTAAAAATGTGGAAATGATAGGGATTTTATTGCTTGAGAAAAGGTTGCTGATGTTGACGAGAGGTGCATGGCCCATGGGGGATTGAAGGAGATATTTTTTGGAGGGGAGCAGCATCTTGGCCATGTAACATGTGGGTGACAAAATGCTTCAAGGAATAAAAATGAGGAAAAAGAGAAAAAATGTGGGCGAAAAGTGATGGCTGGCTGAAAAATGTTGACCGTCAACTCAGATGCATGCATTTGGAGCGTTGTCATGTGGCTTTCTTCAAGGAACAATTTGTCAAGTGGGCTGCTCAACTTGTCACGTTCATCAGATGATTGCATTTTGAGTGTAATAATCACATGGCTTTCTTTGAGGAACAAATTGTCAAGTGGGCTACTCAACTTGTCTCATCTAGTTGCTTGCTTACAGTGGTTTTGGTTGGTCTTTGGGTTTTTTTTTGTTTTTAAATAATTTCTTTTTATTTTAACTTTTATTTATGATTTATACTACTTAGTAGTAGACTTTGTGGGAAGCTCAAAAGATTTTACAGTTTCCTATCAGATTTATCAGACAACCGACCACTAAGCTAGGGTAAGGGATATTGCCACCCCAAAAAACTGATGAAGGCACCCAACATATATTAACAAGTGTGCCATTATTTTTTTTTTATTGGACACAGTTACCCTTCTGGAAATGTCCAAAGTACCCTTCTCTCCTTCTCCTTTCTGGGCCTCCCCTCCCCTCGCTCCGGTGAACATCGGCGAGCCTCCCCGCCAGCCTCCCCTCCCCCCCCAGCCTCCGCCTCCCCCTCCCGCCTCCCAAGATGCTGTTCGGCTAAACGTCCGGTCAAATAAACACAGGGGGAGAGGGGAAGGCGGGGAGGTGGAGGAGGCGGAGGTCGTCAGGAGGAGGGGTGTGCGACGGGGTAAGGCGAGGCAGGCATGAGGCGGGGGGAGGGAGGAGGCGGCGGGGGGATGGAGGAGTGGGTGGGTAGGTGTGGCGGTGGGAGGAGGGAAGGTAGGGAGGGGGTGGGGAGGGGGGGGGGGGAGGGAGTCATCGGGGAGGGGGGGAGGGGGACGGGGGCGAGCGAGGAGGCGGGGCGGGAGGCGGCGAATGGGGGGAGAGGAGAGGAGGCGGAGAAAGGGGCGATTTTGTCATTTTTGAAACTCTTTGGGGTGCATTTATTAAAGCAGTGGGTGCCTTAATTAAGGGGTGGCTTCCTCATTTTTGGGTGGCAATATCCGTTTCCATAAGCTAAGCCCCCATCAATTTTCTCTGCCGTGAAATGTAATATTAAAATTTAAATTATATATTGTAATAATCATAAAATTTGTCAAATATTTTATTTAACATTTTATATAAAAAAATCATATCTCCAATTTATATCCTATATCTTTTGTGAATAATGACCATAGAAAGTATTCAAATCTATAACAATTAGTCGTCTATATCGTGCTTTTTTATAACTTGAGCAAGGTCTCGTGAGCAATCTAATTCTATCATGATAGAAAGCAGATAAACAGTTAATATGAAATTAACATATTTATCATCACTAGGATAATCTTTTAAGCTGAAAATTATTATTATTATTATTATTACTACTACTATTAAAATATCTAAATGTTTTTATCCAGAAAAAAAATCTCAATCCAGTGGCCGAGTGAGGGTTCACATGGCACGCTGATCCCGCGCAAAAAACATGCATACATCCTCGCTATTATCACACACACACACACGCACACAGCCCATTGGGCCCTGCGACTCATACCTAAAATTAACTCTCTCTCTCTCTCTCTCTCTCTCTCACACACACACACACAGCTAAAAAAAGACACTACTGGCCTCTCTTTCTCCCACCCTTCCTGGCCCACCGCCGGCCTCCCCCCACCCCCCCCCCCCCGCGCCTCCTTCCCCTCTCTCTCTCAGCTAAAAACCGACACTATTGCCCTCTCTTTCTCCCCCACCGCCGGCCCGCACTCACTCCCCCTCTCCCCCTCACTCCCTCTCCCCCCGAGGTCGCAGAACACCGAAATCTGATCCCCCTCTCTCGGTCTCACTCTCAAATCAATTCTCAAATCCCTAAATCTCTTCTCCTCTTTCGCTCAAATCCTTGGACTCCCAAAATTTGAATCCCTCTCTCGACCGTCCCCAACCAGCGACTTGCGATAGTGAGCAACTTCCCAAGCGGCAGAGCAACGACAGACGACAACCGGAGACTTCTCGAGCGGCCCCCTCATCAGCACCTCAGGTCAATCCCCACCTCACTCTTTTTGTGTAAAATCTACAATAATTTTATTTAAATCTGTAAGAGAGCTTGTTGGATTTTGCATGCTAAATAGCTAACAACATATAGCGTTTTGTGGCAGGCAATGAGAGAATTTTTGTCTGCTAAATTGCCAATAAAAAGAGTGTTGACTTGATTTTTTGCATGCTAAATTACTAATAACATATACAATTTTTTTCTTTAAACAATCGTTTTTATGTAATAAAATATTGATTGATAGTTTTCGCATTTCAAGGTCAGCCTATACACACTAACACTATCACTAATTGCACAAATTGAATCTCTTATTCGATAAATGTAGAGATTGAACATGAAACCTCCCTTTTAAGAAGAAATTGGCCAATGATCAGTATTATTACAGTTATTTTTAAATATTACTTATAATCTTAATATTATTGAATATTATTTTGTGTCCCATACGTTTCAAAGTCCTCGCTATCCCAGTGATTCTAATCATCCATTTTTGTGCTAAATACTATCCATCCATTATATATTAAGGTAATCATAATTGTGTTTGGAAGGCTCCTTCTCTTAAATGTTACCTGATAACCCAACAATCCAATTCGATCCGAGGAAAAATTTCGGATCCGGATTCAATCCGAATTCTCATCGGGTGGGGTCGAATTTGGATTCAAATTTGTATGAATCCAACCCGACTCCCACCCGTTTACTGCCCTAAACTACCTTTTCTTCCTATCTGCGGCATCAGAACTCCTACTTTACGAATCGACCCGATTGTAGGAATTTCTCATCTTTTTGCATCTTTTATCCTCCCCTCCTCCGTTCGATCGACAACTCAGGTATGAACTTTAGCATCATTCATCTTTTACTTTTCTTTTATTGGGCTTTTTATTGATTAATTTTTTCGTTATTTATTGTGGCGTACAAGAATCTAGACTCGTGTAGCTTTATGGAGAGAACTCACTCGAAGTCTCCCGTATTGAATCTAATGCAAAGTGCGTAATTTTGTTTTATTATTCTTTTAATTTAACAAAAATGTTGATCTTTAATTTCAATGAGGCAGAAAGAGATGTTGGTGGTTCTAAGAAGAATACCAAAATTTACGAGTTCTTCACTTTAATGAAGTAAACTACACTTCAAGTGACTGACTGCTTGTACCTTTTAAGAATGTCAATTTGCATGACTGCTCTTACATAAGTTGGGAGTGCCTTTACTTTGTTATTGCTGCTTCCTGCTTACCATGGATCATTCTTATGGATGATCTAAACTAGTTAATTAATCACTATGGGCATTAAAGTTGAAGCTTGACTAGAGATTAATTTTTTACTTAAAGCCATGCTATGAAATTTTGAGTGCTTTCATGTTAAAGATATAATTAATTGTAAAAGACTAGTGTCCTTTCTTTCTGGTGCCTGAGGATTAGAGTCATCTTAATATATGTAAAATTCTCAATGATGAATTGATTAAGTGCTACAATTATTTCATTTATTGCGTGACATTCTTTGTAGGACATTTAGGGTTGTGATAATTATTTACACATGCTACCAGACTTTTGTTCAGTCCCCACTAAATTTAATTCAATGATTTGAGCACTCATCAACAACCTCAGAGGACTTTGGAAATTTAAGTGTCATGCAGCCCCTGACTTGAATTTGAGATGCAATCTCTATATGACTGAAATTTAACTGAAAACTGAAGTTTTCCCTACTGTCATGATATATGTTAATTATTTTTCTTGGTAAATAACCACAGAGATGTTGAATTTTTGTCTTTTATGTAGCCTAACTTCCTTGTACTCTTAAATTACTGGTCTTGTGTTATTCAGAGAATTTGCTATCCTCTTGTCCTTTATAGTATACACATTAAATTTATACATGTTACACCACCTTCATCATCATTGTTTTTTCCCATCAGAATGGGTCCGTTTATGGATCATGGCGGGCCAGCGTACCCCAATTAACAGAATTAACTAGCTGCTACAAATTTTACAGGCCATTCCAATGTATACGAGATTCAGCTAATCATTTATGTTTGCATGAAACTAAAAGAATAATAGTTGACTAGAATATTAGGTACTATTTCTCAACTGTCCATTGATGGGAACATTATACCACATTCTTTGAGCACCTATCAGCGTTGCCGCCGCCATATTCATTGATCCACCTTTGTTTTTAGTTTTGAGATGTGCTTGTCATTGTTTATTTCGATTTTGCTAGATAACTGTTTAGTTCACGTGTCGTAGTTGTATTTGATTTTCATTTGAGTTCATTTGGACTTCGTTTGAGTCAGTATTTAGGGTTGATATTGAGTCTAGTGATCACATTTATTTTCAGCATTGTATTTGTTTTTTGTTACTTTTCATTTAGTCCTACATCGAAAGTGGGTTGAAACTTGTAGTCAAGTGAAATCTATTTAATTGGTCCAACTCATTAATAAAACAATGAAGATTTAGTAAAAAATTTCTGTTTTGATATTGGTTTGATCTAATTGATTGAATCAACAGGTGGTGAAGCTTAGAACCGGGTTGCTATCGTGTTCATATTCTCAACCCAAATTTTTATCACATGATCTCACATCAATTTTGGTATCAGAGTTAAATTCCTGCTCTTTTATTAAAAAAAAACTAAAACCCTAGCTCTTTTCTTTCCTAAAAACCTTAGCCTCTCCACAAACCCTAGCTAAAAAATAAAATAAAAATTAAAAAAAACCTAGAAATTCCAATCGCCCACTGTTCATCTATGTTGCACGGACACGGGCGCATGACACAGATACGACACAGACACAGATATGAGATACGATAGAATCCAAAAAAATAAGATACGGGGATACGACGAGCAATTTTTTTTTATTATATATAGATAATTTTATAAAATATCAAACTTACAATCAAAAGCACCAAGTTAAACAACATACTATTATCATACTATAAAATATCCACCAAGTTAAATAACATACCATTGTCAAAAGAAAATTACAATCAAAATCACCACGGCTTGCATCGTGGGTTCATAAACTAGATCTTCAGGTTCTTCAATCTTCATCATCTCCTTCAACGTCCGCAAACACCACGACCTTCATCGTGGGTTCATCAAGCGAAAGACTAGCAACATTTAGAATACCGGCACCCTGAAACGGCTCAAAGCCATCTCCGCCAAATCCCACAATCTTGTTTCCCCTTATATTTTGCTGAGCTTCGAGAAAGCAAATGGAGGTTGGTATGTACATAAACTAGATCTTTCGCTCGTGCCGGCGTGAACTTGTTCTTCTTTAAAGATTGGATAAAGGAGTGTGTAATCTAATTTCTTTCACAGCATGAGGAATATGGTTGGACTAAAAGCTTGAAGGCCAACACTTGTATATTTGGAGTTGTGGAGCTATAAGTAACCCGCCAATCTTTCGGTTCCATAAATCCTTTATCACGAAGATAATCCGGATCGGAAAAAGCATGTGAGGAGCTCGAAAATCTAGCATACTCTATGGTCATCGCCTATCGTGCATCTATGTTGGGAAAGTATCTTTTCAAACACTTGATTCTTTCAGAAGAGATCTCAACTTGATGGGAAGGTTGTCGAGTGATGTTCTCATTAAGCCAAGTCTCATGATAATACCTATTAACATAAAGAATATGAATTAACCATTAAGATATTAAAGAATATAGATAACCACATTGAAGAATATGAATTATAACATAAAGTAAAATATTACCTTGGTTTTAAAGAGTGTGCCAAGAATTGAAGTGATGTGTTATTCTTGTTCCATCGATCCGTCAAGATTTTGTGCAACACATCATAAAAAGAGGACTGCTCATTATCTCTTTTTCCTTCATGCCTATAAATAGCAATTTTAACCTTCTCGATCATTGTATCCCACATGTCATACATCAAATGAAGACTTAGCTTGTCAGTGTCGGTGACTCGGATCATGTCATAGATTAGATTGTTGATGGCAAGGATGTAGTCAATATTGTCCCATCAAAAATCATTTAGCACTTTCTCTTTAATAAATTGTGCTTTTCTTACATCATCATCTCTATACAATCTCTATCGATCACTAAGAACCATATCTTGGAGGTCTCTTTTGATGACCTTAGACCTCTTCAACAAGATAATCCATGAAGCAAATATAGTTTCCAAATTGCAAGAAACTTCATCTTAGAATACTCATTGAAAATGACAAGCCTCATGGAATGGTTCATGATAAAATTCTTTATCATCATTGCATCACCGGGACCTCTGTGATTCAATTGTAGTGTGCATAAGTTACGGCATTTGCCTCCGTGTTTTTAGCACCACAAATATTCTTAAGAGCAAGATTGAGAGAGTGCATTACACACAGAGTTCAAAAGATGTGAGGATACTTGTCCTTGATAGTAGCACCCACACCCTTGAATGCAGAAGTATTATCAGTGATGATTTGGATGTCATTTTGAGGCCAATCTCTTTGATGCAATTTTCAAGGTTGGATGTAATGGATTCCTTATTTTTTTCCTCCCTCGGTATTCACGGAGTTCAAGAATATCGGATCACTTTCGGTGACCGTCATGAAATTAATGATAGGCCTCCTTTATGCATCCGCCTTTCCATCACGACAAATGGAGATCCCCTTCTCTTTTCAAGTACCCCTGATAGGCTCCAACAACTTCTCTACGTGAGCTTTCTCACATTACAAGAGTGTGGTCCTCAATGAGTTGTAGCGGGAGGCTTGTAGCTGGCGATTGGATTGCTTGCGGTGTATGTAAAAGACTTGATATAATAAAGATTCTTTGACAAGTTAAATGACAATCACCAATGTATAACGTCCTCGCAATTGTTGCATCAGTTCTTCCCTTGCCCCCATATTGAATGCTTGATCTACGGTACTGAGCCTTATTCTCCTCTTAAGTTCACTTGGAAATGCGGCATACTTGTACTTGCACTTCCTCTGGCCGTATTTGAAGTTGAAGATGTAGGCAAAGTTACGGTTTTAGACATAAAAGCCTTCACCCTCGCTTCCGCTTGTTCCATCTCCTTTGTTATGTCCTTTATGTTATGAAATTTAACCGATGAACACATCTTCATCCCTTACTTGCTTTGCCTCAAGAGATGAGCTTTGACTTTTGAATATGAGGACGTGAATGTATTCTGGCAATAATTACACTTCCATAGCCAATTTTCTCCTCCCCTTTTATTTTTTATCCAATTTCTCAACATACTTCCAAAGAGGAGTATGATCATCTTGTACTACACTAGAACTACCTTTCATTTTCATTACTATAAACACAATAACGACGACAAGAAACACAATTAACCTAAATTAATAATTTTACACTAACCAATTAACAATTTAACACTAATCAATATGCAAATGTACTATCAATTTAATACTAACTCTCTCTAACTCTCTTTCTCTCTCAAACTCTCTCTCTTTTCTGTCTCTCTTTGAGGCAGCGGCAGCGGCAGCGACAGCCGGCAAAGAGAGACAGAAAAAAGTGATAGTTTGAGAGTTAGAGAGAGTTAGAGAGAGCTAGTAATTAAACTATAAATTAACTATCAACTAAACATGAAATTAACTATTAATTTAACACTAATCATTTAAAATTTGAAATAAAAATTAGAAACCCTAAATCTAAACTTGAATTGAACTAAAATTGAAATTAAAAAATTAAATTACCTTCGATGGTTGGAGAGCTTTGTTGGAGAAGCGTTGCTTCGGTGGGCTTCTCTTCGGTGGAGAGAGGACCGAGTAGCGTTTGTCGGAGAGAGAAGAACGGAGGAGCGTCCTTCGGTGGGCTTCGCTTCTGTTGGCTTCGCGTCGCTTCTGTGAGTTTCTGAGGAGTGCTCCGTTGTCGAGTTTGAAACAGCGGAGGAGCTTCTCTTTGTTGGAGAGAGAGAAGGGAGTAGCGATGACGTCTCGAGGTCGAGGGTTTCTGTAGAGAGTGCGATTGAGAGAAAAGTCGAGGGATAGAGAGAAGCACTTAAATTAGGGTTTTATTTAGTTAATGGGTCGGGTTTGCGAGTCGAGTTGCAAAATTGACCCATTAACAGAAAAAACTCAATTCATCGAATCCGCCCCGCACCCATCTCCAGTTAAGCGCACCTGATTCCGATTTTACCGTTGACCACGAATCGTGCTCGACACGTGTTGACCGTGCTCGACACGTGTTGTGCACATGATGTGCACGAATCCGTGCCCGATTCGTGTCGGTGCAGGACCCTGTTTGCCGCACCTGTGCAACACAGCTGTTCATCTCCTCCCCTTCCTCCTACCAAACCCTAATCCAGCCCGCTGCGCCTTCCTCCGCAACCTCTTTCTCTCTTTCTCTTCGTCGCTACCTTCAGCAGCCCCGCCCTTTTTGATTGAGCGCCAACGACCTCACCGCCATCTTCATCGACATCTCCTCGCCGTTGAGATTAATCTTCATCGACATCGATCACTGTCTTTCTCTTCGTTGACATCGTCTCGCTATCGAGATCAATCTTCATCGACTCCAATCCGCTGTCTTCCTTTTCGTCGACATCTCGCCGTCGAGATCAATTTTTGTCGACACCGATCGTCGTCTTCTCATTGCAACTTCATCTCCTTCGCTGATCGTTATCCACCGCCGCCGAATCCTCGTCATCATCATCGTCGCCATCATCTTCATTGCTGACGTGCGTTGTTGCCGTCTTCGTCTCCACCGATCATCGCCGACGTTGCCACCTCATTTAGAGAGGTCGTCGGAGGTATGAACTGACGACGAGAGCGGCTTGATCCAGCCGAATACGACGCTATCTGCTCACCTTCGAGTCGATTAAGCCGCTCTGGAAGCTGACATCATCGGCTCAACCCGAGCTGAGTCAATCTGACTGTGAGCCGACCCAAGCCGACCCGAGCCACGGCTTAGACTCGAGCTGGTCGATTCGAGTCCAGACTCGGTTCTGACTCAGCCGAGTTGATTCAGAAGCCGTTTCAGGCCCGATTCGAGCTGGATTCGCGTCGTTTTCGAGGTAATACTCTTATAGACCATACCACTACTGTCCAGGACCTTCGTGGGCGAATTTCTGCTACTAGTAATAGGTGTATCTTCTAGATAATTTTAATTTTATCAATTCTACTTCTTTTCCTACGACATTAGAAATTGTCTTGATTATCTTTGATGCTATCGATATTATTGTTGTTCCTCTAAAATTATGAGCGTGTGAATCTGTTAACCTTTTTTTTTACTCTAATCTGAATATTAAAATAGAATTATTTTCTGAATCTAGGCACTTGATTAATTCTCTTGATGCAATATTAAAACGACCAATGTTACTTACATGATTTTTATTACTTGATCATCTTAATTCAATATTTGATGCCTAAACGTTCGATAAGTTGTGAGATAACCTAATAGGTGTTCCTAATTGAACTACTAGCTGATATCTAATTTATAGTGTGCATTTTACATCAGAGCATTGTTAGGTATTAGGATTAGTTTTCATTCTTATTAGGTTGCATTTAGACCTCATTTAGTTATTGATTTGCATCACTTGTTCGCTGAAAACTCATCATTTTATGTCATAATTTTTTACAGAACAACACCATATCATCTAGGTTTTGTATTTAGAAACACCTTGTTGCTTGCCCACTCGTAGTGGAACACATTATCACCTTCGAGACCCAATTTCTGAGATGGATCCCAACATTGTTAGCATTGCAAAACTCTTAGAAGACTTATCCATCCGATTTAGCAATATCGAGCAAGAGTTGAGAAGCAATAGGGAACATTTAGACTGACTAGAATACGAGACTACTGAAAATGTTAGTGAGAATGGATCTCGACCTGAAAATTACACACAGGTATAATGTTCAACCTGATCACGATGGAATTAACTTACAAAATATTAAATTAGAAGCATCCACCTTTGATGGTCAATTGGATCCCCAAAATTTTCTCAATTGGGCATCGAACATGGATCATTACTTTAGTTGATATAATATGTTTGATGAGAGGCCGATTCTATTTGCCAAAATAAAACTGGTTGGTCATGCTAGGCAATATTGGACTAATGTAAAAAAGCTGATGACTCTTAGGAGACAGGAGTGTGCTCAGACTTGGGATGAGATGAAATTAAAACTCTAAGAGAAATATTTGCATGTGTCATACAAACAATGTTTACTTGATAAATGACAGCGTTTGACGCAAGACAATCAATCAGTAGTGGAGTGTAGCACCAAGTTTGATGAATTCTGGTTAGTTGTGGCGAGAATGAGTCTGACGCTGTAGTCTTGTCTAGATTTCACTTAAGACTCGGGGAATATCTTAAGGGTGAGCTCTTTGTCTAGATATCTCTACTGTAGAATAGGCTTATCAGCTTGTCTAGGATTTAGATCGCTCCCAAGGTTTTTCTTTCACTAGATGCATAGACTATAGAGATAACACCAATAAGGCCACCACTGTCAAGTCTTAATCTCAGTCCTGTTTTGAATCTGGTAACTCTACTGAGAAGCATGATGATAAAGACAAGAGTTTACATTGAGTCATCTCGATCGGTTCAACAAAATAGATGTTTTAAGTGTCAAGGTCTGGTTACATTGTTGTCCAATGTTCGAGCAAGACAAGAATTTTAATTATTGGGACTCGTGACGAAGATGACTTAGAGGAGATTATCTATGACCCAAAAGGAGATGTTTGAGATGATGTGCTTGTTCTTGATCAGGCTACCATCTTAGGATGTCTTTCGAACATGCACTCACGTTCGATTGATGATGTTGACGGAATTACCTGCCAGTTTAGTGTAGTGACGTGTGCTTTAGGTTAACCCAAAGAGGGTGATGACTGGCGTAGATCCACAATAAACTCTCACTAAAATATGGCAAAAATTATTGGGTCTAATTGATAGTTAGAGTTGTGTCAACGCCTTCGCCTCAAACATGGTGACTAAATTTGGGCTGAAGGCTGTTCCCCATCCTCAATCATATAAAGTGTCTTGGGTGAACTTTGCGTCCATTGACGTTAAAAAAAGATGTCTTGTCCCGATTCAATTTGCCATTTATTCGGACAAAATTTGGTGTGATGTAGTCACCATGGATATTGGCCATATCATTTTGGGTGGCTATATGACCTAGATGTCACTATTTATAAGCGTTCAAATGTCTGTTTGTTTGTCCATGATGGAAAGAAGATAAAACTAGCCTTAATGTGACATGTCCCTCCCCCTGACACTGAACGACATGATGCATCAAGCAACAAGAGCATTCAGTTTGATCAGTCCGAAGTCTTTCAACAAGGAGAGTCTAGGAAACTTTTTACGATGCTTGGTTGGTGCGAATTTGAGAAATTGGGATCTTATTATACCCACTACAAAGTTTGTATATAGTAATTCGGTGAATAGGTCAATAGGTATGAGTCCGTTTGAAGTTGTGCATGGTTACAAAGCTAAGAAGCATATAGATCTTATCCCTATGATGCATCATCTTAGGGTATTCGAGTTTGCATCTGCATTCGCATCGTGTGTTCATGATTTGCATAAAGAGATTAGCAAGAAAATTCAAGTAATGCACATTATAAGTCCCATGATAATTTACACCGTAGGCATCTTGAATTTAATGAGGGTTTTTCTGTAATGATTCAGATTTGACCTGAGCGGTTTCCGCAAGGAACTATTAAGAAATTGCATTCTCGTAGTGCGGGTCCTTATAAAATTCTTAAGAAAATTAATGCAAATGCCTATGTAATTGATTTACTTTTGAATTATGGGATTAGTTCGATATTTAATATTTCAGATTTAGTAGCTTATAAAGGTGATCCTTTTAACCCTGATAATTTACTTGTGGATCTTGATGAGCTTACCCGAGCCTTTCCTTGAGAGACCCCACTTGCCACCACTACCTATTACACCTGTCTCATTTGCAGCATAACAGATTGATAGCATTCAGGATGATCAAATCATCTCCACCCGAGATGGTGGTTGCATGCCATATTTAGTGCGTTGGAACAATTGTTCTGAATTGATGACACATGGGTTACTCGATAGGATCGCAACGATTGACCCTGAATCTATTAGAGTACTATGAGAGCTATCAGGAACTTTACTCGACAGGGTCGAGTTTTTCCTGCCCCGGGAGAGTTGATGGGGATATCATACTAACTTCTCTTTTCACCTATCAGCGTCGTCGTCATATTGCATGGATCCACCTTTGATTTTAGTTTTGCGATGTGTTTGCCATTGTTTATTTAGATTTTACTGGACAACTGTCTAGTTCACGTGTCGTAGTTGTGTTTGGTTTTCGTTTGAGTCCATTTGGACTTCGTTTGAGTCAGTATTTAAGGTTGAAATTGAGTCTAGTGGGCCATGTTTATTTTCATTATTATATTTGTTTTTGTTGCTTTTCGTTTAGTTCCACATCGGAAGTGGGTTGAAACTTGTAGTCAAGTGAAACCTATTTAAAAGGCTCAACTCAATGAATAAAATAATGAAGATTTAGTTAAAAAAAAAGTTCTGTTTTGTTATTGATTTGATCTAAATGATTGAATCAACAGATGGTGAAGCTTAGAATCAAGTTGCGATCCATGTTCATATCTCAATCCAAATTTTTAGCCCTTGATCTCACATCATCCATGCTAATTATATCTTATTCATCTTTATTATTATTCTTTTGTCCAAATCCATGAGGAATATCTCCTTGTAAATGCCCATTTGGATTTGAACCTTAGGTTAATTACTGATAATCCACTCCAACCTTTCCTATTGTACTTTACCTTCTTTAAAAAAATTAATAGCTGATTCTCCTTTTCAGTTTCACTTAAAGTTCATAAATTGTATTGACAACTGAACATGGAATACTCACAGTGAATATTCCCGTGTTACGCCATAGCCTTGCCTTGGCAGGCCATCTTATGTGACATTTACTCAAGCATATCATGTTTACTTCAGTGTCTGTATGTTCAAGTGTTGACACCATTTATCTGTTGAGCACAAGTAAACATTCGATGAGGATATTCATAATAAAAGCGCACACGTGTGTGTGGGTTGTGTGTGTGTGTGTGTGTGTTTTTTTTTTTTGGGGGGGGGGGTCGGTGGGTGGGGGGTAAAGTATTAAAAACTGCATTTTGGAAGGGCTTATAGGTTTTTTTTTTCCTCATTCCTTTTTATTACAGAACTATTTCTCTCATTTCTATTTACAGAAAAATTCTAACACTTTTTTCTTGTACTTATTGTTTTATCCTTCTTCATAGACATATTCTTAAGTTCAATATCATGGACATTATCTCTCAGCTACAAGAACAAGTTAATACAATTGCTTTTATCACATTGAATACATTTGGAACACTGCAAAGAGACGCCCCGCCAGTTCGACTTTCTCCTAATTATCCTGAACCCCCTGCTAATCCGTCTGCTAATCCGTCAGAAGAGACAGTGAACACTGCAGAACAAGCAAAGTTAATGAGTGTGGCATTGGTTCAGGCTGCGAAGAAGGTTTATATTATCTGAGAATTCACTTTCCTCTTCTCAAGTGTCCTTTTCAGGGACATCATTATGTTTTGCCAATATGAGTAACCAGTTCCTTTGCTTCTTTTCAGTTTGATGTGCTTGTTGCTGCACTGCCACTGTCTGGAGGGGAAGAGGCACAATTAAAAAGAATAGAAGAACTCCAGGTTAAGTGATTAACTTTTCCCTTCTATTGAATCTAGAGATTCTATTGCCATAAAACAAATTTCGCCTGATTATTCCATTCCAATGTGCTTGATTCATCGTAAACTTACAAATTCACCGATTTGGCAAGGTTGAGGTAAGTTTTCCTTGGAAGGGTGGGATTCGAGGGAGGTGCGTAAATAATTAGAATACATGAATCATACCTCAAATGGTTTTGGGTACTTCCAACACATGTATCTCAATCAATCATTTAAGTTGCTATGAGAAAGTATGTTCACTTTTTAAACTTCATGAATTTGCAACAGCCTGTAACTTTCTTCATTTCTTCATTTTCCCTCTTTCGATTTACTGTTTTCTGATAAGTAAATTAAATTACACAAAAGGCACTTCAAATGTGTTTGGATTTTTTCTAAATAGTTAAACTTAATTATGCATTCACATTACTATTGAAAACTTGTTTATTTTTTTGAACTCTAGATGAGATGCAAGAACCAAAAATGGCTTCCCTCCTTTAGAGGCTGTGTTTGGCCAGAAGAAACTAGTGGAAACCATGAACCCTCAGGTCTCCTTATCTCACTAAGCAACATGAATAATTTGGGTTTCTTGATTGTGCTAGCTTGTTGTTTCAAGAAACTTAGGAATGAAAATTACAGAGCTTTCAACAGACAAGTAATAGGATATGTATTGTTTTTCTTTTCTGAGATAAAACCGTGAGGGAAGAACCCCCGGCATTTCATTAATAAGAACTAAATGAAACATTCTCAAGATAGAATGATACATATATGTATTGAACACTCGTACACAATTTGAACCTTCAAAATAAGGAAAAAAAAAGGAAAAAGAAAAAAAAGAAAAACGGAAAAAAAAAACGCCATTGGAATGCCATTGGAGCTCCTCACGCATCGCCGACTAAATTTGATGACTTTATATTGAAAATATGAAGTCCTTGTATGCACCAGAGAGATCAATCAAGTCGAATCCATGACCACCCCCTTAGAAACGGCCAACTCTGAGCCGGGTCCAGAGAGTTATGATTGGAACCACCAACCATCATTTAGATCTGCAGCGATAACGACACTACCAGTTCAGATCTGGCCATCCCTTGGCCAGATTTCCCACTATCGTCGTCGTGGCAGTTGCAGCTCTGATCCGTTTATCTCGTGATCGAATCCTCCCACAACCGCAGTTTTGGCATCTGCAGCTCAGACAGCCGAATCTGCCAGCGTTGTGACATTTGCATCTCAGATTTGATCATCTCGTGACCAGATCCCCCACCACTGCAGTTGCAGCTCAGATCCAACTATCTTTTGGTTGGATCTCCCACCACCACCACGCGACATTTACAGCTCAGATCCAGTCATGTGTCTGGATCTCCCCACCACCGAAGTCGTATCATTTTTCCACCACTGTAGTTGCGGCATCTGCAGCTTAAATCCGATTATCTCTCGGTCGGATTTTCCACCATCGTCGTTGCAACATCTGCAACTCAGATTCGGTCATCTCGTGACCGAATCCCTCAATTATCAGGGTCGTGACAGCTCCCCACCGTCGCAGTGGCGACATCTGTAGCTCAGATCCGGCCATCCTGTGGCCGGATCTCCCACCGTCGAAGTCGTTCAACTCCACCTATCCAGATCATTATTATCCAGCTACTGTCGGTCGATCACGCCCCCTTAGATCCGGCCACTCTCGGCCGGTCACGCCCTCATAGATCCAGTCACACTCGGCTAGTCACCTCATATGAGATTCGACCACCATGGTAGTTCACTCTCGCTTAGATCCGGTCAATCCTTGACCGGATCTTGAAAATCTCGACAAAATTCGGCCAATCCTTGGCCAACTCGTGCCATCACTGACTATATTTGAAGGCTCAAGGCCGGATCTGACCAACACCAGGCCGGATCTGAAGATTCAAGTCTGGATCCGATCGTCCTCGAGCCCGATTTGCCAAATTTAACCCCAAGAACTTGCTGCTCTTTGGATTTACTAGGGAAAGAAAACGGTTGGGGGGAGAAGAGGGAAAGCGCAGGCCGGAGCTAGAATCGCTCCGGCGACTATGAGGACCCCCTTCTCCCCCAACAGATTTGTAGCTTGGATGGGGGGTGAGAGAGAGAGTACCAGAACAAATCTCAGAGAGAGAGAGAGAGAGAGAGAGAGAGAGAGAGAGAGAGAGAGAGAGAGAGAGAGTACCAGAACAGATCTGCTGTTACTAAGCGACAAGGTGCTTTCTTCTTTGGACTCAATTCTTAAACTCTATGTGTATGCTCGTTCTGTAATAGGATATGTATTGTTGACTTGTGTTTCTATATTTTTCAGTAAAAATAATAAAATAATATTTTGCAGATCCAATGCATTTGGTAACTTGGTTTCCACTACAACTTTTGGAAGCTAGGCCTAGAAACCTATCCTATGTGGTTTTCCCACAATTCTGGAAACTAGTAACCATTTGGAGTTCTAAGTTTCCTCAGCTAAATGTAGAAAACTGGAAGAGAAACCCAGATAGTTCTACTAGTTTTTCAGGCTTCTAATCAGGTTTCTACCAGCCAAAGACAGCCTTATTTATTTACTCTTAGTTTGTTGATGGGTGTTTATTTTCCACTTTTTTTGATGTGTGTGCATGCTATTTTAAAGAAAGCCCAACCAGAGTGGCCCTCAGCGTGCATCGCCTCAGAATGAGGTTGCTCGGATGTGTTCTCAGGTAAAAGACAAGCGGGTGCTAATATGTGTTGCAGATCACTGAAACAGCCTCCTTGATGTGTGGTGCGACCTATGCTACAAAGAGGGCGGGAAATTAGGGCTGTTTGCAACCTCATCTCCTTCTCTCAATATTCTTGTAAAAAAAACTAAAACAGACAGATGCTAGTATGTGTGTGGTCGTGTGCAGGTCAGGTAGGGGGTTTGGGTGGTCAGTCTGAATTGTTAGATTGTGCTGCTTATGATTATGAGTTTGCTTTCCGCAAAACTTGTTTATCTTTCATTTAGAACATCTGAAGTGTTGGATAAGTCCCATCCTGACAAATTCAGTTGGGTTGATGTATCGGGCTTCAACCTAACCATCCTGATAATTTGCTTCTTTGCTTTTCTAGTTTAATAAGATGGGAGAGACTCGTTCTGGTATTAGTTTTTCTAACGTGCATGTTTTAAACTAAACGTGCAGGCAGAGAATGAAGCCGTCGGACAGGAGCTTCAGAAGCAATTGGAGGCTGCAGGTATTTATCCTTTCTAATGCTTTTGAGAAGATTAAATTGCATAGTTACACCCAACGAACCCTGGCACTGATTTAACTAACATGTTTATATCTGTTCATGGCGTCACTTTTAGCTATTTTACGTCATTTTGTAGTTGAAGGATCTTGAGTTCTTGTTTGTGAATGAATAAAACATGTCCCATAGTTGATTAAGTGAGAGTCCCATAGTTGATTTTGAGAGAGAGAGAGAGAGAGAGAGAGAGAGAGAGAGAGATTAGGATCCGTGTTCCATAACAAGATGTAGTAGTGACAGAATGGAGAAACTCCATAAAATTTATACAAGGTATACGTCTTGCATAACATATGCCGTTATTTTGAATCGTGATTTATTTCTCTCTGATTTCTTTTACTTTATGTATTCTTGTTGTGCACCTGACACGTTTTGCGGTGGTGGTTCTCAGAGCAGGAGTTGAAGCAGGTCCAGGAGTTGTTCAACCACGCTGCAGACAACTGTTTGAATTTGAAGAAGCCAGACTAATACACTGTAACGATTATGTACCGAGGAAGGTTGATCTCGTATACCATTATCAAGTAAAGTTTTAACTCATGTATCATCTTCACCTTCTGTATACATATTGACTCAAAACCTGTTTCTGAAGTGTGACATTGATAGTTTACACAATTTACTGCAATATTGCAATGTTAATTCGATGTCATTTGCTTGTTTTGTTTGGGTGGTTGTATTGTCGGCCTACGGCGAAAATCCTGTGAATAGTCTCGACTTGATGCAGGAGAGGCCTGTGGAATCTGCAGACATTGCTCCCCTGCAGCTAACTACCCAAAGTGTCTTCTGTTGGTGTCTGTTTTGATGGAATTTCGCATTCTGGTATCAATCTTTAGCACATCTTTAATCATATTCGTTTGTTACAAATGAAGAAGATTCTATATAATCCTTATCTCAGAGAAAATTTGATGTTAGAAAAAAATCAACATTATCAGGAGAGAAATTTGGACATGGTATTGATTAAGCTTTTAATTTAGTAGTGACTCAAGTCTGACTAACAAATCTTTATTCATTTGTAGCGTTCATTAAAAATTTAAGATTTCAACTTTTATAACCCTCTCATAAAAAGAAACTTAAACTTCAGATGCCTGGAAAAGAAATAGTATAGTATTATTTTATACCAATTTAAGTTTTGCTGCACGTGCAGCACACGTGCCAAAAATCTTGTTTTTATTTACACCTTCAAAAAGAAGCGAACTTTGTTTCTTAGGGCCTATTTGGCTGCTGTAAGAGGCCGTAAGTGATAACTGAAAACTTTCTTACAATTATAAGTGAGTTTTACGCAAGTAAATTTTACGGTGTTTGATTGGTAATGTGAAATTGTGAGTGAGAAAATATATTGTGTTTTACGGTATTTGAATGGTCATGTGTAAGTTGTAAGTTAAAAATTTCACCACAAAACTAGTTGTTTGGTGATTTAAACATATTAAATAATAAAAACAGTAAAATAATAAAAAAATATTAAAAAATGTAAATGATCAGAATATTAACTACTTGAAATAAATAATGAAATAGTAAATATTAAAAATATTAAATAAAAAATACTAAAATATTAATATAAAAATAATAATAAATATTAGATCACTAAAACAGTAATCTAATATTAGTATTAAAAAATAATTAATATTGCAATCTAATATTAAATATTATTAAATTCAATAATTTAAAATATTAGATCCTAAAATAAAAAAATTTTAATTTAATAATAAAAAATAATAGTTTTATATTAAATATTACTATCTAGTAATAAAAAAGATTCTAATAAAAATATTAAAATAATTAATAAAAAATTTAATGTAATAATTAAATTTAATCTAATAATTAAAAAAGATTTCTCATAATTTAAAAAAATTAATCTAATAATAAATAATATTAATTTAATTACAATTAACTGTCTGCAATACAGATTTGCAAGACCACAAAATTAACTATTTGTGCTATAAATGAGATTTGCATGACCATAAAAATAACTGTTTAGGTTGTAAGTGCATTTTACGACTTACAACTCAAAACAAACACCGTAAGTGATTTTCTTGCAATTGCATTTCATCACTTACGAGCTAATTACGGGAAACAAACACGCCCTTAGTTAAGAAACAAATTCTGTTATCTTTCACTTTCAATATTCAGCCTCGACAATATGATACATGCTATAGAAACTCTGTGTTAGACCCGACCACGAATCGAACCGCCAGTTTGAACCGAAATCATGGTCGGCAGGACCGGACCGCACTGGTCCGCCGGTTCCAGGTTCCGAACCAAACCAGAACCGACGCCCCAACGGGTCAGTTCCAGTTTCACGTTTTCAAAACTGGAATCACCAATTTCGATTCTGAACCGCTGTTTTTTTTATTTTTTTATTTTTTTATTTTTTTATTTTTTTGCGCCTAGGCCAGGCCTTCCGGGTCAAAATTTGCAAAAAATTTATCTTTTTTTTTGCCCCAATTCAGGTCAAACTTGTGACCTCTCCGCGCAAGAACTTCTAACCAACTGAGCTAATAGGCCTTTAGGTTAACATCTTCAAAATTAATATTCCTACTCTTTAATGCAGTGTAAAAAAATAAATTAAAAAAGAAACGAAACTAGAATTGTCTATCGTCATCGCCGACAGTCCGTTCCCGGTTCCTCGGACCCTGGAACCTGGAACCGATGGTGCCAGCGTTCCGGGACCTCTGTCGGGTCTACTTTGTGTCCGACAATAATTAGGATTCCGACCCAACTGAAAACTCCCTCCACGTTCTACATAAATACCCACATCACCGACGGGTTCGGTTCATGTGTGTGAGCCACACACATACAATAAGAGAGTCAATCACGCATTGACACGTGTATTGATTCTCTTATAATATGTTATGTGTGTGAGCCTCACACACATATTGTAAGAAATTATAAGAATTTCAGTCCACGTGTCAATACGTGATTGGCCCTCTTATTGTATGTGTGTGTGGCTCACACATATGAACCGAATCCATCACTCTCTTCACAAAATGATGAACCACCTGAGGCTGTGAAGGCCAAAGGACGTAGCCAGCAAACAGACTCGCAAGCTCCCTTGACAATGACAAGGCTGTCTCTGAAGCCCAATCAACTTGTGATGAGGACTCTGCGTGTGCGAGTTTCAAAAGCGAAAGCTTGACCGTGACGTGTCAAGAGCCGCGTGCATCGAAAATTCCCAAGGCCGCAGCAGCATTTGCAGAAGAATAGAAATCATCACGGGGGTTGGAGAGCTTTAGATCAATTAACGTGGAGATTGCGGCTATTAAGAAAGGATCAGAACGATGATGATGTTGTTATGAACAATATCGTCACGCCCCCAAACCCCGCAGCATCGGCCAAGACGCATCATATGTACAGAAGATACTAAGCCTGGCAAGCAATCAACTAAGACGATTCCTACAGTTCAAATTTTATTTTATTTTATTTTATTTACAATTCATGACAACAAATATAATCACTTTTGAGTTTTACAAATTTCTCTATATATACTACTGTGGTGGTGATTTTTCACTATGAGCGTGTTTAGTTGCAAGGAAGTTGTCACGCCCCGCAATCATAATACTCATAGAAAGGGTACGTGACGAGAGCTGGCGACGTATTTTTTTATTTTTTATTTTGTGAAGGGAAATTTAGTTATTTAGTGATTTATTTAAGATGCAACTATTTAATCCAATTCTTTTTTTTTTCCAGAATTTCCTTAAAATTTTCTATAATCTAATTGGGTAATAAATCATTACTTGTTTAGGTTTTTAATTAAACAAGGTGTTACATTAATGATTCCTAGAAAATAAATCTACGCATGGCAATTTAAATTTTTATGGATATATTTTTTTCTTTTATACAATTTATTTTATTTGTGTATATATATATATATATATATTATATATATATATATATATATATATATATATTATAGATAAGATTAAAGTTCATTACAAGGAGAAATTCAAGCATGACATATCATAAATTATAATTCATTTAATTATTTAAATCTTAGGGGAAATTTACGTTTTATAAGATAATTCTTAGACATGATAGATTATTAGATCTAGTTTAACAACTTAATTTAGATAGGAACAAATAAAATCATAATGCTTTAAAATAAAAATCTAACTTCATAAAATTGTTTAAAACCTACTTGGATAGATTTCTCCTTCGTCTGCTCCTCAATCTCCAACTGCTCCCCAACCTCCAAGCGGTTCTTCCGTCACGATCACGATCAGTTCCAGAACGGTGAAGGGATGAGGACGAATGATGGATTAAGGCTTCTTTCTAAAACTATCGCTCTTTTTTTTGTTTCTGTCGTAAAGAAACAGAATAAAAGATACGGTAATATATTAGGATAGAATCTTTTAGCTTAGGATTTTTAGGGATCAGTTGGTTAGGATAAAATCTAGGTTGTTAAGATAAGAGATTCCGAAATATCTCTTGAGATCTTTCAGTTAGAAATTTGAATTTTTAATTTTGCCTTTGGGTTATTTAAAATAATTTAGCTCTCCTTTTTAACCACACGCCAATGTGGCATCCTGGTTTAGGCATTAGGATTTGTTACAAAGGAACGGAGTTCGAAACATATATGTTATTGTTTATTTATTATTATTATTTATCATTTATTTATTTATTTATTATATTTATTATTATTATTATTATTTGTATTATAAAACAAGAGTATTACATTCTACCCATGTAATACCCCGTTCCCGGAATACGTACTTATTTGCGTATTCAGTTTTTCGATCGTATTTTTCGATTTTCTTTCTGTATTTGACCTATTTTAATTTTAAATGTCATTTTCCAATATTGTATATTTATATGATTTTCTGGAATTTTCCTGGATTAAAAGGAATTTCTTCAAAACCGGTATCGGCCAGTTCCGTTGACCGATTCTCGGATTTTTATTTCACAAACAGTTAGGAATTTCTAGAAAGTTCTTTAGATTTTATTTCTTAGAATCACATTTCCTGCTTAAATACTTTTTTTGAGAATTTTATGATTTTATGAAAATTCCTTCGGAGTCGGTAGGTAACTGATTCCGGGATTTTTAGTTTTAAAACTATAAAGTATTTCTTAAAACAGATTTCACTATGCTTCCTAGTATAATATTATTGATTTTTGGTAAAATTTGCGAGTCGTTCCGAGACACTTAATCTCGGACGATTTCGGTATTTTCCGAAATGTTTTCCGTATCCCCGACTTAAACCCGGTTATCAGTCTTTTCGACAGTTTCATTTTTGGAGTCCAAGAGAAAATATCTTCTCTTATTAATTCCTTTTTCCTTTTCCTTATTCCTTTCCTTCCTCCACAAGTCAAGGCTTTTCCAATTTTCCAAAATTCCTTATTTCCACAAAATTCCACACACTTCCATCTCTCTTTCTCTCTCTCTTCCATGGCCGGCCAAGTGGCCATAGGAGGGACACCTCACCCTCATCTTGGCAAACCATGATTGGCCAAGAGATCACCTCATCTTCCCCTATTTGCACAAAGCCCCCTCTCATCCACATAAATTACACCCCTTCACAAAATCAAACCCTATTTAAACTTTTCCCTTACATTTCTATTTCTTTTTCACTCTCTTCACCATCTTCACCTCACCAAAACCCTAACCTCCACCACCACCAACTTCAAGGGCATCACCTAGGTCTTCACCTCCACCTCAACAACAACTTTTGGATTGGGGATCGTCTCCTTCTTCATCGGAGATATCGCGGTGGATCAATTTGTCGACCACAATCTTTCCGGACTCGTAAAGCTTCAATCAAACCTTCCCAAGTGAGTATTTTTGCTCACCAAGACTTGCTCCATTCCTAGTATACTTGTATCTCCATATCTTGTGTTCCCATGTCATAAAAATCACATTTTTAGTCATCAAGAACAATCACCAACTTCTGTTCTGTAATCTGCTTCCCGACCATGATTAGTCGACTTGACCTAGAACCTAGTCGACTAGAAACCCTTAGCTGAAACGTAGCCTTTTCTGATTACACAGTTTTAGTCGACTAGTCCCTATTACCAGTCGACTAGAGATGCCTAGTCGACTACTCTCTTAACCCTAGTCGACAAATTTCCCCATGATTCCAGAATCCCAACTCTCGGCTCCAGTCGACTTAGCTTAGATATTAGTCGACTTGAGACCACTAGTCGACTACTATTTTTACCCTAGTCGACTTACCTCTTCCTGAATCAAAACCCTAACTCTCTGTATCACAGATTTAGTCGACTTAAGTGTCTGTTAGTCGACTTGACCCTTCTATTAGTCGACTACCCCTCCTAACCTAGTCGACTAACATTTCCTGAATCAGAAACCCAACTCTCTGTTACACAGTTTTAGTCGACTAGACCCTACTGTTAGTCGACTAACCCTTCTATTAGTCGACTATTCCCTTGACCTTAGTCGACTAACTTAGGCTGTTTGTTATAGTTAATTACTTTCTCAACTTTGGATCTTATACCTGGTTCATGTACTTCATGACTTGTACTTCATGACCTATTACTTGATGTGTATCACCTCTTGTCGCTTCATATTTCTATGTTTATGTATTGCCACGCATTTGCTTGTTTCATTATTATGCTTGTACCATGCATGTGATGTTCTTGCTTCTTTATTGGATACCATGCGTGGCGGACCCTTCGAGGTCGTCGAACTCTGCAATGTCCCTATGTTTCTACTTGTCTTGCCATAATTCAGAACTATCAGTTTCATGTTTCCTTTTAACACATGTATATCACCTGACCTCCAATGTGTTATCACTTGACCACCTGACATGCCACTACTTGGCAAAACCCTATTGTTATAACATGACTGACCCGGACTATATCGATCTCTTACTATGTTTGGTTGTTTGCAATATCACCACTTGTCATGCTATCACTTCACACCCAGCGTGACATACTTGACTTTATGATTATTATGTTAACGGGAACCCTGTCCTATTGTTATTATTGTTATGGAACTAAGTGCCACACCATACTCAGTGGGGGCCACCTCTAGAATCCACCCCCTCAGAACAAAGTGCCACACCTCACGGTGGGGGCCACCTCTTGAATCTGTAGGGCTATTACTGTTATGACTGTTTATTCCCGTAACCTGATAATCTTAATAAGCTACAACTTGTATGGGTATGGGAGGAAGTGATGGATGCCGGAATGATATCTTGCTTATAGTGATGGGATATAAAAGTATATATATATATATGTATATATACTGGCGGTAAGTGTTATGATATTACTGTTAGGGGGACTTTGGGCCTCCAAAGCCGGTTCCAGGTGTATGGAAACCACTATAAGAAGTTCTATCAGTTCTCCATCCACTTCCGTTAACAAACCTCGGATAGCTTATATATGGATGTATGTGTGATGGGATGTACACCCGGGCACATACCTAGATATATGGGTCAGACGAGTAATAATAATAATAGAGACCTGTTATGTTATGACTCCTAGTCTACTCGTTATGTCATGATTCCAGTGATGATTCCTGTTTTGATGTTTGTTACGATTCTTATCATTCTTGTTGTATATTCCCATTTTGACTGTCATATGATTTGCAACTCTGATTCTATATGCTTGGGATTTCTGTGGCATGAGACAAAGGTATATATATGAGGGTTTCCTTGTTTGGATTATCCCCTCGATGTATTAGTCTCATGGGACCGTGACTTAAGCATATACAATCACTTTTGCCTGTAATCAGCTTTACCTTGCATTTCCTGTTTCATGATTATGCTATACCTGTTCTTGTATACCACTCTTGTGTTCTAACCCCTATTCTTGTCTCTTAGCCACTTGGCACATAGCCGGTTCATTGTTGGGAGGTCCTGACTCCCTTGGATTTGTATGTTCAGGTCTTGAAGCTTGGATTGCAGTGGAGCTGTCCACAGTAGATCAAGCTTTTCCTTGTAAGCTGGCAGCCTAGTTCCAGTTCTTTCGCGCCAGACTCCTCTTTTGACTCACGGGATCTTCATCCTACTCGTGAGCTTTTTGTATCTTTATTGTATATTTTACTTTTGGACTTGGTTGTGATAAAAGACATACGTAATATGTATAGTTTATCATAAACTGTGATGACCTTGTATTTGTACTTTTATGTTGGCATATGTATGTATACCACGCTTTGTGTTGTACTCTGATCCCTTACTTGTACTTTTATGCTTAGCGTATATACGTGGGGGCACTTTCAGACCTACGTATATACGTTGCAGTGACGCCCCCGTATTCGTGGAATCGGGGCGTTACAGGTTGGTATCAGAGCCTAGGCTCTCCCACCTATAGTACAATCAAGCGGCAAATTCTAGTAATTTGCTAATGCCAACTACAATGTACAAAGTCATCTAGTCCTTCTTGATTATCTAGTTCTTCTTGGTTCCTTCCTTTATATCCTGAAATCCTTCCATTTTTCCATCTCTTCCAGTCATTTTTCGTCAACTAGGCATGGATAGAAGATCGGGTCGTAGCAACTCTGGACCAGCATCGAATGGACCCGCGGGAGAGAATGTGGATATACTGAGAGTTATCCAGCTGATGATGGAGAACCAGCAGCAGCAGACAGAACTTCTCCGACAAGAGTTAGCAGCACCTAAAGGACAAAGGCCGGGGAACATATCAGATTTCAGACGGCTGCAGCCAGCCATATTCACGGGGGGAGAGAAACCCTTGGATGCTGAGCAATGGTTGACCGACACCTCAGACTTGTTGAATGCAGCCCGTGTCCCAGAGGAAAACCAAGTGGAGGTCGCCAAGATTCAATTGAAGGATATAGCTAGAACTTGGTGGCTAGCTGAGGAGGCAAGATTGGAGAAGCCTGTCACTTGGGACACATTCTCCAAGAGCTTCTACAGCAGATTCTTCCCTGTCACAGCTCAGAAAGACATGGAGGAACAGTTCATCCGGCTTCGACAAGGGAATAAGTCAGTGGACGAGTATGCCGCGGAATTTCTCCGACTTAGCCGCTTTGCTCCGTATATGGTGACGGATGAGGAGAAGCGGGCAAGCAGATTCCAGCAAGGATTGCAGATGGACATCCAAGTTTTCCTAATGCCCCAGCAGCTGAAGACCTATTCAGAAGTTCTCACCATAGCTCGAGAAGTAGAGCGTGGACTGGAGAAGAAGAAAGTGAACCAGATGAGGAACCAGGCCAAGAAGAGACCTTTTCAGTTGATGGATGAGGAGGATGCAGATAGGGCAACCCATGGCCCGATGATGAAGAGACCATTCCAACCTCCTCTGTCTCAGATTGTATGCAACTTCTGCCACAGGCCCGGACATTATAAGAGAGATTGTCGAGTGGCCAAGGGATTATGTTTAGTGTGCGGGTCAGGGAGGCATATGCTAAGGGATTGCCCACACAGGAAGTTTGGACATGTGGCACCGATCAGACCAGCTCTTCCAGCCCCAGCACGTCCAGCTCCAGCACTTCCAGCGCCGCCACTGAGGAGGAACCCTGAACCTGTTGATCGAAGAGTTCCATTTCCACCCCAACGGTATGATCATCAGCAGAGGGGAATGAGAGCTAGAGCAGATCAGGGTAGAGGCCAAGGTTACAACATGGCAGCAGAGGCATCAGGCGATGCAGCAGAACGTGAAGACCGGTATCCAGATCAGGAGCCTTAGGGATATCATGGTAACCACTACCCCAGATCTTGTATTTGAGTTGGTTATCATTCTAAATATTTTCTCTTGTCATTCTTTCATTGTTCATTCTGGTCCTTCCTGTATTCATCTTATACCTGTTTTGGTTTTATGAGCCCTTTATTCCAGCCTTTGTCCCTTCGTGTTCATTTCACCCCTTAATGAAATTGCGAGGACGCAATTTTTGTAAGGTGGGTGGATTGTAATACCCCGTTCCCGGAATACGTACTTATTTGCGTATTCAGTTTTTCGATCGTATTTTTCGATTTTCTTTCTGTATTTGACCTATTTTAATTTTAAATGTCATTTTCCAATATTGTATATTTTATATGATTTTCTGGAATTTTCCTGGATTAAAAGGAATTTCTTCAAAACCGGTATCGGCCAGTTCCGTTGACCGATTCCCAGATTTTTATTTCACAAACAGTTAGGAATTTCTAGAAGGTTCTTTAGACTTTATTTCTTAGAATCACATTTCCTGCTTAAATACTTTTTTTGAGAATTTTATGATTTTATGAAAATTCCTTCGGAGTCGGTAGGTAACTGATTCCGGGATTTTTAGTTTTAAAACTATAAAGTATTTCTTAAAACAGATTTCACTATGCTTCCTAGTATAATATTTTGATTTTTGGTAAAATTTGCGAGTCGTTCCGAGACACTTAAATTTCGGACGATTTCGGTATTTTCCGAAATGTTTTCCGTATCCCCGACTTAAACCCGGTTATCAGTCTTTTCGACAGTTTCATTTTTGGAGTCCAAGAGAAATATCTTCTCTTATTAATTCCTTTTTCCTTTTCCTTATTCCTTTCCTTCCTCCACAAGTCAAGGCTTTTCTAATTTTCCAAAATTCCTTATTTCCACAAAATTCCACACACTTCCACCTCTCTTTCTCTCTCTCTTCCATGGCCGGCCAAGTGGCCATAGGAGGGACACCTCACCCTCATCTTGGCAAACCATGATTGGCCAAGAGATCACCTCATCTTCCCCTATTTGCACAAAGCCCCCTCTCATCCACATAAATTACACCCCTTCACAAAATCAAAACCCTATTTAAACTTTTCCCTTACATTTCTATTTCTTTTTCACTCTCTTCACCATCTTCACCTCACCAAAACCCTAACCTCCACCACCACCAACTTCAAGGGCATCACCTAGGTCTTCACCTCCACCTCAACAACAACTTTTGGATTGGGGATCGTCTCCTTCTTCATCGGAGATATCGCGGTGGATCAATTTGTCGACCACAATCTTTCCGGACTCGTAAAGCTTCAATCAAACCTTCCCAAGTGAGTATTTTTGCTCACCAAGACTTGCTCCATTCCTAGTATACTTGTATCTCCATATCTTGTGTTCCCATGTCATAAAAATCACATTTTTAGTCATCAAGAACAATCACCAAATTCTGTTCTGTAATCTGCTTCCCGACCATGATTAGTCGACTTGACCTAGAACCTAGTCGACTAGAAACCCTTAGCTGAAACGTAGCCTTTTCTGATTACACAGTTTTAGTCGACTAGTCCCTATTACCAGTCGACTAGAGATGCCTAGTCGACTACTCTCTTAACCCTAGTCGACAAATTTCCCCATGATTCCAGAATCCCAACTCTCGGCTCCAGTCGACTTAGCTTAGATATTAGTCGACTTGAGACCACTAGTCGACTACTATTTTTACCCTAGTCGACTTACCTCTTCCTGAATCAAAACCCTAACTCTCTGTATCACAGATTTAGTCGACTTAAGTGTCTGTTAGTCGACTTGACCCTTCTATTAGTCGACTACCCCTCCTAACCTAGTCGACTAACATTTCCTGAATCAGAAACCCAACTCTCTGTTACACAGTTTTAGTCGACTAGACCCTACTGTTAGTCGACTAACCCTTCTATTAGTCGACTATTCCCTTGACCTTAGTCGACTAACTTAGGCTGTTTGTTATAGTTAATTACTTTCTCAACTTTGGATCTTATACCTGGTTCATGTACTTCATGACTTGTACTTCATGACCTATTACTTGATGTGTATCACCTCTTGTCACTTCATATTTCTATGTTTATGTATTGCCACGCATTTGCTTGTTTCATTATTATGCTTGTACCATGCATGTGATGTTCTTGCTTCTTTATTGGATACCATGCGTGGCGGACCCTTCGAGGTCGTCGAACTCTGCAATGTCCCTATGTTTCTACTTGTCTTGCCATAATTCAGAACTATCAGTTTCATGTTTCTTTTTAACACATGTATATCACCTGACCTCCAATGTGTTATCACTTGACCACCTGACATGCCACTACTTGGCAAAACCCTATTGTTATAACATGACTGACCCGGACTATATCGATCTCTTACTATGTTTGGTTGTTTGCAATATCACCACTTGTCATGCTATCACTTCACACCCAGCGTGACATACTTGACTTTATGATTATTATGTTTACGGGAACCCTGTCCTATTGTTATTATTGTTATGGAACTAAGTGCCACACCATACTCAGTGGGGGCCACCTCTAGAATCCACCCCCTCAGAACAAAGTGCCACACCTCACGGTGGGGGCCACCTCTTGAATCTGTAGGGCTATTACTGTTATGACTGTTTATTCCCGTAACCTGATAATCTTAATAAGCTACAACTTGTATGGGTATGGGAGGAAGTGATGGATGCCGGAATGATATCTTGCTTATAGTGATGGGATATAAAAGTATATATATATATATGTATATATACTGGCGGTAAGTGTTATGATATTACTGTTAGGGGGACTTTGGGCCTCCAAAGCCGGTTCCAGGTGTATGGAAACCACTATAAGAAGTTCTATCAGTTCTCCATCCACTTCCGTTAACAAACCTCGGATAGCTTATATATGGATGTATGTGTGATGGGATGTACACCCGGGCACATACCTAGATATATGGGTCAGACGAGTAATAATAATAATAGAGACCTGTTATGTTATGACTCCTAGTCTACTCGTTATGTCATGATTCCAGTGATGATTCCTGTTTTGATGTTTGTTACGATTCTTATCATTCTTGTTGTATATTCCCATTTTGACTGTCATATGATTTGCAACTCTGATTCTATATGCTTGGGATTTCTGTGGCATGAGACAAAGGTATATATATGAGGGTTTCCTTGTTTGGATTATCCCCTCGATGTATTAGTCTCATGGGACCGTGACTTAAGCATATACAATCACTTTTGCCTGTAATCAGCTTTACCTTGCATTTCCTGTTTCATGATTATGCTATACCTATTCTTGTATACCACTCTTGTGTTCTAACCCCTATTCTTGTCTCTTAGCCACTTGGCACATAGCCGGTTCATTGTTGGGAGGTCCTGACTCCCTTGGATTTGTTTGTTCAGGTCTTGAAGCTTGGATTGCAGTGGAGCTGTCCACAGTAGATCAAGCTTTTCCTTGTAAGCTGGCAGCCTAGTTCCAGTTCTTTCGCGCCAGACTCCTCTTTTGACTCACGGGATCTTCATCCTACTCGTGAGCTTTTTGTATCTTTATTGTATATTTTACTTTTGGACTTGGTTGTGATAAAAGACATACGTAATATGTATAGTTTATCATAAACTTGATGACCTTGTATTTGTACTTTTATGTTGGCATATGTATGTATACCACGCTTTGTGTTGTACTCTGATCCCTTGCTTGTACTTTTATGCTTAGCGTATATACGTGGGGGCACTTTCAGACCTACGTATATACGTTGCAGTGACGTCCCCGTATCCGTGGAATCGGGGCGTTACAACCCACCTAATAAGAAAATTTCGTTCTCGAAATTTAAATTCAAGAGGAAGAAGCGATCGCGAATAATGTCATCTCGCTCCCACGTCGCTTCTCCCGGAGATCGCCTACTCCAAGACACCAGAACAAGTGGGATGATCTGCTTCTTTAGTTCCTTGGTAGTCCGGTCCAGAATAGCCATAGGTTTTTCAGTGTAGGATAAATCCGGCCGAAGCTCCAGCTCAGTATGATCCAAAACATGATTATCATCTCTGACATACCTTCTCAACTGAGAAACATGAAAGACATCATGCACGCCATCCAAAGATGGGGGTAACGCCAGTCTATAAGCCACTTCTCCCAGACGCTCCAGAACCTCAAAAGGTCCAATGAACCTGGGACTCAGCTTCCCCCGACTACCGAATCTGATTACTCCTCTCGTTGGAGATATCTTCAAAAATACCTTGTCTCCAGCCTCGAACACTAGCGGCCTTCTGCTCAAATCCGCCCACTGTTTCTGTCTATCCTGAGCTGCCTTGAGACGCTCACGGATGTCCTTAACTTTCTCCACCGTCTGAACTATAATCTCGGGCCCCAACAACCGCCTATCACCAATGTCGTCCCAACATAAAGGAGACCTACACTTCCTCCCATACAAGGCTTCAAAAGGCGCCATCTTAATACTAGCCTGATAGCTGTTGTTATAAGCAAATTCCGCCAAGTGCAAAAGATCCTCCCACGATCCCTTGAAGTCTAGCATGCATGCCCTCAACATGTCTTCGAGAATCTGAATTGTCCGCTCTGATTGTCCATCAGTCTGCGGATGATATGCAGTGCTGAACTTCAAGGAGGTTCCCAAACTTTCCTGAAGACTTCTCCAAAAGTGGGATATAAATCTAGTGTCTCTGTCAGACACAATGTTGACTGGCACACCATGGAGCCTCACCACCTCCTGCATATACTTCTCTGCTAACAATTCCGTAGACTGCCCCAGTCTGAAAGGAATGAAATGTGCTGACTTCGTGAGGCGATCCACTATAACCCATACTGCATTATTCCCCTTCTGGCTGCGAGGTAAAGCAGTGACGAAATCTATAGTGATGTGCTCCCACTTCCATTCTGGAATTGGCAGAGGTTGAAGAAGTCCCGCTGTCCTCTGATGTTCTGCCTTCACCTGCTGGCATACAAGGCACTTTGCCAAATACCGAGCAATCTCCCTCTTCATCCCATGCCACCAGAACCGTTGCTTCAAGTCTTGGTACATCTTTGTCCCCCTGGATGTATAGAATAAGCCGAGTTATGGGCTTCAGCCAACACTTCTTGTCTAACCTCTCCTTTGGTACACAAATTCTGTTACCAAAACGGAGCGTCCCATCTGCATGGATCTGCATATCTGACCTCAACCCGGCTTCCACTTGTTCCTGAATTCTTGCAATTTAAGATCCCCACTTTGAGCTTCCCTGATCTTCTCCAATAGGATTGGTTGAATCTGCATGACCATCAATTGGCCGGGAGATATTGCCCTTCGAATTATCATCAGGTCCATTCGCCTCATCTCCTCGAATAATTCTTTCTGTTGAGTGATATGCATTGCCATAGACACTTCCGGTTTCCTGCTCAAGGCGTCTGGTACTACATTGATCTTTCCAGGGTGATATTGTAGATCAATATCGTAATCAGCCATCAGCTTCAACCACCTCCTCTGCCTCATGTTTAGCTCCTTCTGAGTGAAGATGTACTTCAAGCTCTTGTGATCGGTGTAGATTAGCACCTGATCACCCAACAGATAGTGCCTCCAAATTTTCAAGGCGAAAATCACTGCTGCTAACTCCAGATCATGCGTAGGGTAGTTCTTCTCGTGGGGCCTGAGTTGCCTGGACGCGTATGCTATCACATGCCCATGCTGCATTAGCACACATCCCAATCCTTTCCCTGACGCATCGCTGTAAATGACCATATCACCAGTTCCATCAGGCATCTTCAAAATTGGAGCTGTCGTCAACCTCTTATTCAATTCTTCGAAGGCACTGGCACACTCTGCTGTCCATACATACTTCTCCCCCTTCTGGGTAAGCTTGGTCAGAGGTCCTGCAATTCTTGAGAAGTCTTGCACGAATCTCCGGTAGTATCCAGCTAACCCCAGAAAGCTCCTAATTTCGGTTACTGATTTCGGGATAGGCCAATCTCTCACTGCCTGAACTTTGCTGGGATCCACTGAGATGCTTTCTCCCGAAACAATATGGCCCAAAAATGCCACACTCTTAAGCCAGAACTCACACTTGCTTAGTTTGGCATAGAGCTTCTCCTGCCGAAGGGTCTGCAACACGATTCTCAAGTGCTCAGCATGGTCTTCCTCGTTCTTAGAATAAATCAGAATGTCATCAATGAATATTACTACGAACTTATCTAAGAATGGAGAGAACACTCGATTCATCAAATCTATAAAGATTGCTGGAGCATTGGTCACTCCAAATGGCATGACCAAGAACTCGCAATGACCATAACGAGTCCTAAAAGCCGTCTTCGGAATGTCTTCCTCCTTCACCTGATCCTCCGCCGGAACACGAGCTGCATTCAGGAGATTGGTCATATCAATCAGCCATTGCTCTGCTTCCAAGGCTTTTCTGTACCAGTAAAAGTGGCTGGCTGCAACCTCCTGAAGTCTGAAATGTTCCCGGGTTTTGGTCCCCGAGGAGTCGCAGACCTCTCCATGGCCTCCGTGGCTGTCTGTTGTGCTGCCACCAATCTATCTCGAAGAAGTGCTGTCTGCTGCTGCTGTGATTCTACCAGGCCCCGGAGTACCCCCATCAAATCAGTGGCATCTTCGCGAGCAGCGATGCGGGCAGAGGGAAGTCGTTGAGCCATTACTCTGAGGAAAAAAAATTAATTAAAATATGGTGACATACTTGTACTTGTAGCTGGATTACTAAACCTTGTACTATTGGTAAGAGCCTGACTATTTACACAACTATACATTTGAATAACCTGGCTCTGATACAAAAAAAAACCCTGTCACGCCCCGCAATCATAATACTCATAGAAAGGGTACGTGACGAGAGCCGGCGATGTATTTTTTTATTTTTTTATTTTTAAAACAAATACGTTAAGCTTCAGTACATTGCTTCAAATTAAAACAAGGTTTATCCATTATTCTAGCTAGAAGAAATCAAATACATAATGATACCAAAGGTTTTACTTATTACAACATAATGAAATCATAGAAAACGCAACAATCAAAGTCTCTCACATATGAAGATAAAAAGATCTGTCTACTAAAGATCAGCAAGGTGCTCGAAGTACTCCTTCTCCTGTAGAGTTTCTGGATCAGAACCTGAGTAAGCAAACTCAGGGTCGTCAATAGCGACCTAAGTGAGTGATAAAAAAAAGAGGGGATATGAAGATAACATGTAAAATCTAGCAACACATGTATAATCAAGTATAGTTATCATACTATTGTCTAGCATATATGAGTCATGATACAACACAGTGATATACATTATATAACCATTTATTACTGCAATCTATCCTATATAAAGTCATGCGTCAAGATGTCCTGTGTATGTCTATTCTTATTGTCTAGTTATTTGAAATAGATAGTTGGAGATGGGTATCTGTGTTTTAGGTGGGTCCCGTACATACCTGGGACCACGCCTCAGTTTCCTGGCGCTGAATCAGGCAGTACCGTTAGGTACTCAGTAACAGTAACAGTAAAACTGTAGACAGTAGACAGTGAACAGATGAGATGCCAGTCATCCCCCGGGAACCCTGCAGTGGAACCCTCTTTCGGCTGCGCAACCTGTATCCTAGGTCCACCCAAAATACCGATATCGTCTCCTCTATCGATTTCCCCACCCGGTGTAAGTTATCTAATAATCATGTTATAAAATCACTGGGCATAAACAGTAACAGTAGTAGTGACAGTGTAACAGTAGAACAATATGTATTTTCCAGTGACTTGATAACATAATCCATCTCATCATTTACAATTTTAAACAATTTTCAGATTTCTAGAAAGCCCAACAATCACTTTAATAACTTACCATTTAATAGTAGAAATCAGCAAATATTTCATAATAAATGAAAATAATGATACTTATAAAGTGAGTAAAAGAACACTCACCTGGACTATCACGCGTCCAAGCACCAATCGAAGAAATCTACATTAATATATATATGAATTAGAATTTATCGAACTTTTCACATACCGACTTTTACATGAATATTCTATTTATTCGGTATTTTAAATCAAATGCGGATAATCCAGATCTTTAAATAAGGTTGCATAATGAAGTATAAAGTTTATGTGATTTTTCAGATTTTATTTACTAATTTTTTATGTGGTTTAAATGGTTTAAAACATGAAATTTTCTTAACGGGTCTGAAAATAAGATAGCGGGTTTCAATCTTTGAATGTAGTGGTTCAGTCCCATATGTGCTGCAATTTACTCCAAACTTTTTCAGTAGATGGTAGGAGTTATCTAGATAATTATGCCTATATTTATTTATTTTTTTTCAAATTTTTATCTAGCTAAAAAAAATTGTTTTTCAAAACTTATAGGGTCTGTTGTTGTAATTGGGTCGGATTAAATGAATTGGGCTTCATTTATTCTCTGTTTTTCTTTTGTTTTCTAGCCTGGCCCATTGGCCAGGCCCAGTTTTCTTTTCATTCTCTTTTTCTTTTTCTTTATTTCCATTTTTCTTTTCTGGGCCTGAGCCGTTGCGGCCCAGCTCTGATTCTTTCTTTCTTTCTTTTTTTTTCCGGACCTTGGCCTGGCCCAGGGCTTGCTCTCGGGCCTGGCCGAGAGCAGGCCAAGGGAAAAAAATTTTTTTTTTCCGGCCCAGTGGCTGCCCAGGCCACTGGGCCTGGGCAATCGGGTGCGGGTCTGCACCCGGTTCCGGTGCAGACCCGGCTGCTTCGCCATGCTCTCGGCCTTTGGCCGAGAGCAGTGGCCCTCAAAATTTTTTTTTTAAAATCCTAAATACATGCCAATATACATATGTACATACATTGATATATTTCAACCTTTCTAACTTTTTTTTTCCCCATAAATAATACCTTGATACATTACCCTAAATTTTTTTTTTGTGAAGGGAAATTTAGTTATTTAGTGATTTATTTAAGATGCAACTATTTAATCCAATTCTTTTTTTTTCCTTTCAGAATTTCCTTAAAATTTTCTATAATCTAATTGGGTAATAAATCATTACTTGTTTAGGTTTTTAATTAAACAAGGTGTTACATTAATGATTCCTAGAAAATAAATCTACGCATGGCAATTTAAATTTTTATGGATATATTTTTTTCTTTTATACAATTTATTTTATTTGTATATATATGTATTAGATAAGATTAAAGTTCATTACAAGGAGAAATTCAAGCATGACATATCATAATTATAATTTATTTAATTATTTAAATCTTTGGGGAAATTTACGTTTTATAAGATAATTCTTAGACATGATAGATTATTAGATCTAGTTTAACAACTTAATCTAGATAGGAACAAATAAAATCATAATGCTTTAAAATAAAAATCTAACTTCATAAAATTGTTTAAACCTACTTGGATAGATTTCTCCTTCGTCTGCTCCTCAATCTCCAACTGCTCCCCAACGTCCAAGCTGTTCTTCCGTCATGATCACGATCAGTTCTAGATCGCTGAAGGGATGGGGACAAATGATGGATTAAGGCTTCTTTCTAAAACTATCGCTCTTTTTTTTTTGTTTCTGTTGTAAAGAAAAAGAATAAAAGATACGGTAATATATTAGGATAGAATCTTTTAGGTTAGGATTTTTAGGGATCAGTTGGTTAGGATAAAATCTAGGTTGTTAAGATAAGAGATCCCGAAATATTTCTTGAGATCTTTCAGTTAGAAATTTGAATTTTTAATTTTGCCTTTGGGTTATTTAAAATAATTTAGCTCTCCTTTTTAACCACACGCCAATGTGGCATCCTGGTGTAGGCATTAGGATTTGTTACAAAGGAACGGAGTTTGAAACTTGGCATAAACATATATATTTATTTATTATTATTATTTATTTATTTATTTATTATATTTATTATTATTATTTTTTTGTATTATAAAACAAGAGTATTACAGAAGTGGGCGGAAGTAAGGAAATGGGGAAGTATAATTGCTCACTTCCCTATCTATCCAAACACCGGAAAAAGAAAATGAGAAAACCCCTTTTCCTTTTCTTTATTATTTTGCGGTCAACTTTGTGGTCAATTTTTTCACTTTCACTTTCATATTATTATTCAAACACTAGAAAAGACATAACATTTTTCAATCCACACTTCCCAACAACATCCAAACACCGGAAAACTAAACTCACTAACCAATTCTCAAGTTCCAAAGGGAACTATTACCACTTCATCACTTCCTCACTTCCACCCCGAACCAAACAGCCCCTACAAGTAATTAGACGATCAATCATCGCCACAAGCGAGAGATGATGTAGGATAGTGTACGTAAATAAAATACAATACAAAAAAGAGACACACAGAATTTACGTGAAAATCTTACAACGGGAAAGAGGAGAAGCTTCACTATAATTGTCAGGTTATAAAGTTAATAGGAATCCAGAAGATGAGTGGATTTCAATCAGAATCAGAATCCAGGATCAGAATTTGGTTCCTTTAGTGTCAGGTGTTCACTCTTCTCCCCTGGAGAACGAGGTTTATTTATACTCGATTAGTTGTTGGCATGGCGACAGATGGTACAGATTACACGATTTGCACATGTCGACTTGTTGTAACGGTCGTGATCAGTGGTGCTGATTTGTAGGGATTGCATGTAGGAAAATCTGTTACTATTCATAACTGCTCGCGCTGAGTGGCGTCACACATTATGAAAGTGAAGAAAAATAAGATGGCGCAACTCTCAGCGGGAATCAAGGATGATCTGTTGCTGGAGCTGCTTTATTTGAAATGGAAGCCTTCAGAACGGAGGAAGTCTCGAAGTAGAGAAGATCTAGAGAAGATCGACAATAACATGAACTTCAGAGGAGAGCTCATGTGTACTTCGGAGAGTTAGAAGGCGAGGGACATATGTCGTTATCTTGGACGGGCTCAGATTTTGACCACAAAAGTTACACATCACTTCTCGCTGGCTAGATTCCTCAATCAAGCCATGATGCAAGTCGGCTCGATTTCTTGCTTTTATGAGAACTTTTTCTTAATTTCTTCGTTTTTGTTTAAGAACTGATGTAGACCTTATCTATATATAAACTTTTGCATATTGATAATTATTGAGCTAAGTTTTTCAATGAAAAATTTTGTTACAGCTACCTACTTCGTTTCATAATTAGGAAAAAAAAACTTAACTTCATAATTTTATTCGATACAACAACATTCACGTAAGCATAAACTGATTCCTCTTAACCATCATTTTTTTATGTATTTATATTTTTTTTAACCCTTCCCCATCACTCTTAAAGTTGCTCTCTCCTGAACTTTGATCTCGACGTAGAGTTATTCGCGATCGACCTGCACGGTCAGGTCGTCGTGCGAGTTGGAAGGTGGCGAGGAGCCTCCCTCTCGGGGTCGAGGCGGAACCCTGATTTTTTTTTTTTTTTTTTGGTACGATCTTTTACAGATCTTCTTTATTCGTACTTGTAATGAGTTTTATTTGTGTTTAGCTCTGAAAAGCATTACGGGCCATTGGATGCCAGCGAACAGCTGCCGATGACAGGTAAATTTTTAGGCATATTAAGAGATTTAGGAGTGTCAAGGGGGTTACTGATCTTGACTCATCTTATATCCCCCTTGATTAATAATGTTAGTACTTTGACACGTGCGATGCATGTACGAGAAAATCATGCATGAGATGCAATAGAAAAAAAGTTGTGTGTAAATTTAATGTTATATCTAGATTTCTCTTCCTAGTAAATATTGCTAATTTCTTCTTATTTCATACTTTTAATTTGAGATGAGTGAGAGAGAAAAAGATTTGGATATCGTAAAATCTTTTCATTTTAAACTCTCTCTCTTATTTTGAGATAGAGATGAGAGAGATTTTTGAATATTATCACTGAAGAAACAGTTTTTCTTCCTAAGAAATGATTTTTTTTATTAAAAAATATTTATACTTCTAAAAAACATAAATAAGGCTCAATTTCTTGCGTTTATGAGAACTTTTTATATTTCAACATTCTTCTTTTTTTTAAAAAAACTGATAGGCCTTTTCTATATTTAAACTTTAGCATATGGATAACTATTGAGCTAAGTTTTTAATACTATCATGAACTTTCACGAGTTTCTCAGAAAATTATCATAAATTTTAAAATTTTCAAAAAAAATTCATCAACTATTGTTTTCCAAAGAACTCTTGAACAGTGTTAACAACTAATGTAAAAAGACTTAACTAAAATTAGTCCCAAAGACTTAGTGAAAAATAAAGTTCATGATAGTTTTCTAGAAAATCTACGAAAATTCATAATAGTATTGAGAAATAGATAATTATCTAAGTCCCTCACATCATATCTATCCTACACAAATTTAATTACATAGATGATTCTGTATTAATATAAATTGGCAATGTAAAATTTAGATTTCTAAAGACATATTTGGGGAAGGAATTATTAGGATTTTTAGATATTGGTCCCATAAATTATGTCAAAGTTTGAAAAGAGTCCTCAGATTATTTGACTTATTTACAAGTCCGTCAAATCAGATAGTTATTTAATATTAATCCATTTAGTTAACTTGGCTTCTGTTCTGTTTAAACTAACAGAATATTCTCACTTATTCTTTGTTTTTTAATGACCTTCTTCTGACTCAAACCAATTTAAAATGAACCCTAGTATGAGAGAGAGAGAGAGAGCGAGAGTATTTGAGAGAGAACGGGGGAGAGAGAATGAGTTAACTCAAATATAGTTGAGATTTAACTATATATGAGTGGGTGTGTTTGGTTAAGGGTGGAAGTGAGGAAGTGAAGAAGTAAGGAAGTGGTGATTATTCCCTTTAGAACTTGTAAATTGATTAGTACATTTTTCGGTATTTGAATGCTGTTGGGAAGTGTGATTTGAAAAATGTTATGTCTTTTCCGATGTTCGGATGGTAATATAGATGTGGAAGTGGAAAAGTTGACCGCAAAATAATATTAAAATAAAAATTAATTAAGAAAAATAAAAAATAGACTGTAATTAGAATGTAAGTGAGATTTACATGATCAAAAAATTAACTGTTTTGTACTACAACTTATTACAAATGAGATTTATATGACCACAAAATTAGCTGTAACACTCTAGAAGTGAGGAAATAGTTATGTAAAAAAGAAAAGAAAAAAGAAAAGAGGTTTTCTTATTTTCTTTTTCAGTGTTTGGATAGATAGAGAAGTGAGCAGTTATACTTTTTCATTTCCTTACTTCCGTCCATTTCCTTGCAACCAAACACACCTAGAACAAAAAATAGCAGAAAGGGTCAATTTTTTGTAACTTAAACAATTTTGGGGAAGAGTGCGCAAATCACATGATTTGGGGGACTATTTGATATAATATCTAAAAAAAACCCAAATTATTATAATTCTGTTATTTTTCTCTATATTTTAAAAGAATTTCTGTACACCGCGGCCTCAAGATTCCAGTTTCCTGGCCAACTCGTGATTCTCTCCGCATCCCCCCTCTCTCTATATAAACTCATCACCGACTCTTCACAAGAATCAGCGATCTAATCTCAAATCTCTTCTCTCGACCTCTGCGCGAATCATCGGCGGATCTCAGCACATCGACGGCCATGAGTCCCATGCTGCTGTGGGATCGCCCGAGAGATCGCCGGCGAGCACCAGAGTCTGCGAAAGCCAAGGATGAGACCAAGGGCCGCCACCTCAAGGATATTTCGAAAATTCGTCGTCCTCCCATGAAGAAGAAACAGCAGCCGTTGGCGGTGCAGTTGCAATTGCGGCTTGATAATCGTCATGAAGTTATCCGCAAGATTCTAATCAAGGAGAACTTCGAGATGCTGCAAAAGGTGAAAGAACGACTTCATCGGAGGAAGGCGGAGACGGCGGTCTCCATGGAGATGCTGCGGCGATCACCGCCGCCGCCGCCGCCTCCGCCTGCAGAGGGACCACCGGCGGTTTCTGGGCTTGAGAATTTCAGATCGATGAGGGAGGGGATTGCGAATATCGAGAGGGGTGAAGACAGCACCATGGATGATAATGGTGATGTGCTTGGGATTTGAAGATAATGTGAATGAATCAAGGACAATTTATGTTTGTTTCTGTTATGTTCTTGTTCTGCGTATAATTTCTGTCAATAAAAAGACCATCTTTTTTTTCGTGCTTGCCTGCGATTTTTTTTCAACAATAAAGAACGATGCGTGAAGGCGCAAGATCCTAAAACCCGCCTCTGCACTAAAATCTTCGTCTTCCCCACCCGAACCCTAACCCTAACCCCGAGTCCAATCTCAAAACAAAATACCCATTATTTTCTCGTCAGTCCCCCAAAAAATTTAGTTAACACCTAACAGGTTACTCTAGTTAGCTATCATCCAATTAAAGTTAATTTTCTCTTTGTAAGATCAACAACTACCGTTAACCTATAAAAGATTCCCTTTCAGTGAAGCTCTCTCTTTAAAACTCTCACCTGCTTCTCTCTTCTCTCTATCTAGAATCCAATCTTCTCTATAGCTGAACCCAAAAATGTCCATTCTCTCTTCTCTCTATCTACACCCGACAGCCCCCAAAACCCAATAACTCCTAGCTGAAACCCAAAATAGCATCATCAAGCTTCAGTGAAGTAAGCTCAAGTACTATGAAAGTATGCCACTAGGGTCTACAATGTAAATTTTGGACTTGCAAGCAAGGTGAGAATAAAGGCCTTCAATTTTTTGGTTGGGTTAGTTACAAGGTTTGCATGGGTTCTCATTTGCATGGGTTCTCAATTTTTTGCTTGGTTTGATCCCACAAACAGATCACTGAGGATTGAAAAAAAATTGAGAAATTATCAAAAAAAAAGTGGATCAAGTGTTGAAGTGGATCAAGTGTTGTGTTTGATGAGGATCATTTGTGCATTCGCATTGCTCTTCTTTGTCCTAAAGTTGATGTTTTAGAGAGAGGAGAGAGAGATGTGTACCTGTTCTTGTATCAGCAGTTCTTGTATCATTCTTGTATTTCTTGCATCAGTTCATGTATCAGTTCATGTATTTGATCATGTATCTAATGAACTAGTTCTTCTGAAAATTGCAGTTTATATCAATCAGTGGTGGCCCTTGTTTGCAGCAGTAGCAGCCCCAAACTTGCAGCAGTTCTGATGTCAGAACTTGCCGCAGTTCTGTTGTTGTTCTGCATCAGAACTTGCAAGTTCTGATACAGAACTACCCTAAAAAAGTTTTGATACAGAACATTCAGCATTCAGGTCTGCATCAGAACTTGCAGTTCAAACTAAGCAGAACTGAGCAGTTCCGCAAGTTCTAATACAAAACATTCAATTTTGATACAGATCTGAACACAGTTCACACATGAATATCTGGATTCAAAACCAACAAAACAATACATCATAAATAACAAGTTCATAATACAAGTCAACATCAAAAGCAGTTCATCACATTAATTACACCTCATAGCTCAGTTACAGCACACAAGAAGTTCATGCCATCTAATTAACAAGTTCACACTACAAGTTCATACCACTTAATTAACAGGTTCACATCAAACTACAGGTTCAAGTCAAAAATACAAAGTTCAAATACATAACAAGTTGAGAAACAAATTGAAGAAATTAAATCTCAAAGTGAGATGCTTCACTTTGAGATGGTTGATTCTGAGATGGACCACTGTCATTGTGAGAGTTAAGCTAAGGCTGCGAAGGCATAGGTGATGGCCTACCTCTTGTTAGTCTTGCTTTCCCTAAACAAGAGAAAGAAACATCAATTTATTTACGGAGATCCACAATATGTTCCCTATGGTGACCGGGTTCATAAATTATGGTCAACAAACAATACTAGCTGCAAGGTATATTGGTCAAAGTTTCATAATTACCTTATCCCATACAAATCGTTTACATGTAACTATTCAATATCTTTATGAAAAATCGATCACATCAGAGCGTTTCCGAGGTCGAATACACTTTGAATTTGATAAATGTATTGCTTGTGAGACCAGACAAAGATGCATTCTGTAAACACCTCAAAGTGGTCTGACTTCTCCTTTGGGAAGAGGTCCAAAAACTAAAATTCGACATCAATGGAGAAGAAACTAAACTTATTTGCTCACTCTTATTGTCAAAGTTGTTGATCAACCACGTATTCTCTTGCTGCTCCTGTTGATTTGCCCTAAAAGTTTCAGGCGGCTCAGAAGAGGGGAGAGAAGAGGGAGATAGAAAATGAGGGTAGGTGGCATATTAGATAAAAAAATAACCTTAGTTAAAAAATAACTCAACCCTAGTTAGCTCTTGGATGGAAAAGCTAACGGAAGGACCTATTTGGTGTAACCAAAAGTTTTGAGGGAGTAACGAATAAGTAACTAGATTTAAGGGGCTAATATCAAAATTTAAAAGATATAAGGGACAGATGGGTAAAAAAACCCAAACAAAAATCTAAAGGTGCAAAGCCCTATCCCAAAAAGAAATCCTTCCGTTGATGCACGCTATGCAGTATCGCCAAAAAACGTATTTAAAAAAAAAGAATATAAATAAACAAATACACAAATAACCGAGGGCACGTGCATAGCACGGGAAAAGATCAGTGCGAAAACGTGGTCAGCGTCAGCGAGAAGCTAAACCCTCGCCGCCATCTAAAACCCTCATCTTCCCCCAAATTCAAACCCTAACCTCAATCCGCAAAGATGCGAGGCCCTAAGCCAAAGAAGAACTCGCGGAAGCAAACCCTAATCTCCGAGACGCACGAGGTCGAGCTCCTCAACTCGTGGATCGAATCCCACAAGCCCAGCACAGGATCCAACCCGCTAGCGATCCCTCCGCCGCCCGATAAGGCGCCTGTCGGTCGGAGCCCCGACGGGAGCTTCTCGGCCTACGCCGGCTGCAGGCTCTTCTCGCAGCTGCCCATCTCGAAGAAGACCAAGGATGGGCTCGGGAAGAAGTACAAGGTGATGAGCGACATTCAACGAGCGTCACTGCCGCACTCGCTCTGTGGCCGGGACGTGCTTGGGGCCGCGAAGACCGGCTCCGGAAAAACCCTTGCTTTCATTATCCCGGTACGAATATTTTCTCGTTTTTGCTAAATTTTGCTCTATATGTAAATGTTTCTAGAGCGATAGGAAGAAAATGCCTTTAATTGAAAGAAAATTGAAAAAAGAAAGCTCTTTTCGAGAGGAGCAGTTATCAAAAACCCTGGCTCCTATATATTTCAGTATCTTTCCCAACCAAGTTTAGGTTTATACAAAGAAAGAAACAGGAAATCTGAATCCTGCTGCACATCAGGGTTTCGGTGTAATTATGTTTAGTTTATTAACTCTGCTACTTACGTATTTTTCTCCCTTCATCATTCACTTGTTTGAGCTAAATTAGAATTGTAATCCTGTGTGTGGTACCATCTCTGCAATGTGCGAATGTTGCACGGGATCCTGTATGATGGAAAACTTGAAATTGCTTACAGAGGATGAGGTTGCTTGTGTGTGTGTGTGGGTGCTAATTTTATGCAACATGTGAACTGGGTGCGTTGTTGATGGTGAGAATCGTTGATTCGTTTCAAACTGTTATGAGATAGGAATCAGTGATCATACTTGATTGGATGTTAACAATTAATTGCTTACTTGGAATTGAGGGCAAGAAGCAATGTACACAAAGAAATTAAAAAAAGAAAAGAAAGAAAAGAAAAGTAAGGAAAAAGATGCACTGTTATTGTTGACATCTAGGGTTAGGGGATTTGGACACTATGCAAAATAGGGCTCTTTTGAAGAATACGATTTGGGGTGTCTTATGATAAAAGGGTCTACTGTCCAGGAATGCTGGCATGCACAAATCCTAAGTTTTGGGGGATTTAATTGTAATGTAATTGATGTAGGGATGAATGGCTAAGATTGGTCCGGTGTTATGTGGTCAATCTAGAGTTTAGGACTAGCGGCTGAAGTTAGTTCTTCGACTCAATGCAGGATAACAACATACAGGACTTTGATGAGACATGCAGAAAATTAGAAAGATCAACCAGGTATTTGATTACAGAAATTTAGAGTTGCAGAATTTAGAGTTTTATATAGGGAGTGATTGGGTATTAGGAATATTTTGGAGGGATTGACCTCTCTTTCACCAAACTTTTCTCATTTCTACCTAATAGTTTCAAAGCTTGTTTAAGCCCTTGATCTTAGAGCTTGTTTAAACTAATTCTTCCCTAAGCACAACTCAACAAAGAACACACAACCAAGCTTTCCTATTTCTTTAGGTATGTGTTTTTGTTCTCTCTTTGGCATGCATCCTACATTCTTATAACATATGTTCTATGTTACAACTTCCCTTCTTCTGGAATCTTTTATTTTGGGGGAGAATACTAGTGTTCTTTGGTTGCATTAAAGTTGTACAACCAATGAGATAGCTATTTTGGAAACTTTTGGTAAAATTTTCTGTGCAGCTGATGATAATCTATAGTTTAGATCTGCATTAAAAAAATGGGATTTAGGTTTGATTTGACTCAAATTGACTGCAGTCCAGATTTGATAGTAGACCTTAACCCACAACCAAAAAAAAAAACGGCCACCCCACCCCGCACCCCCACACACCACACAGAGAAGGAAGGAGAAAAGAAAAAAAAATGAAAAAGAGACCTAATGACTATCTGTATTACTTCTGTAAACTACATCTGCATAGAACTGATATGACTATTGATACTTAATATCAAATCAGCATGTAAAGGGGAAAGTCTGTTAAAAATCAAATTGTCACATAATGCAGGTGTTGCATAGCTAGCATCTTTACCTTGAATGTTTATGTTTTCCTTTAGGAGGTCCCTGTGAAACGATGAAAGAGTTTCTGAAGATCATGATCGAAGGGACCTAATGTCTATCATATTTTTAGTGTAAACTACATATGCATAGAACTAGATATGACTATTGATATTTAATATCAAATCACGGGTAAAAGGGAAAGTTTGATTGAAAAAATCAAATTGTCACATAAACTACATATTATTAGTGTAAACTACATATGCATAGAACTAGATATGACTATTGATATTTAATATCAAATCACGGGTAAAAGGGAAAGTTTGATTGAAAAAATCAAATTGTCACATAATGCACGTGTTGGGACATAGCTAGAATCTTTACGCTTGAATGCGTATGTTTTCCTTTAGAAGGTCCTTGTGAAATGATGAAAGAGTTTCTGAAGACCATAATCGAAAACAATGGACTTGAGTAAAGTTGAAGGTGCCTAACGTGCAGGACAGGAATGTGCCTATATGCACTACCCATTTAATCTATAATTGATACCACATGTTTGGCAAAACTTAAGGTTTTATTGTAAATTTTATATATTGTTGATAGGCTCTGCATCTACAGGACTATGCATATTCTTTGAAGTTGGTTTTATATATCAGTTTATCATTATCAGAATGATAATGTGAGAAGATCCTGTGTTGCTTTTTTGGTGTTCATGCAGGTAGGAGTTCTATGGTGAATTGTTTTGGTAGTATCCTTTACACTGTGGACATATGAGGAAAATATGGAAATCCTTTCTGATTTTTGGATAATCTATAAAAACTATATTATTGGAGTATTTTATATGCTTGCATTGGTCCGCAAAAACCTTTCTCTTCATGGTCTCTTTAGTTACTCCTGGAAGAGTTTACATTTCCAATTATTGATGTATATATTTTCTGTGAGAATCCTTGAGGGGATGCATTTTAAGATTCTATAAGAAGAACTGGTATCTTCTTATGGAGGCTGCTTGTTATTAGAACATCTTTATATTTATCCCCCTATGGTTGTCCGCTAATTGAGCTCTTGATTCTTATTATCTTCTTTTTGATGACTGCTTATGCCACACTGTTTTATTTGTTACTAATACACAATTTTCAGTTTTATAGTCTGTTTTATGACTTAATGACATGCTGTCATCTGTATTGAAGAAACTATAATGTACAAATATTCATTTAGAGTTCCTCTTAAAGAAATTGTTTAGAGCGATATTTGCTTAAAGAATATAAGTGTGATAGTTTTTTTTTTAATCCAGGTTATAGAGAAATTACATAGAGAAAGATGGGGTCCAGAAGATGGGGTTGGGAGTATTATAATATCCCCTACAAAGGAGTTGGCAGGACAGATTTTTGAGGAGGTGAAACTTGTAGGAAAATACCACAGTCTGAGTGCAGGCCTTTTAATTGGAGGGCGTAAAGACGTGGATGCAGAGAAGGAATGTGTCAATACTCTAAACATTTTGGTGTGCACTCCTGGTAGACTCCTACAGCACATGGATGAGACCCCTAATTTTGAATGCTCGCAGCTCCAGGTATTAACATGAGCATACTTTCTATTGCCAATGTAAAAATAGAATGTAAATTACTGTATATCACATTCTGTTTTTCTGGCCAAGAAACAGGTTTTGGTTCTGGATGAGGCAGATCGAATTCTTGATGAGGGTTTTCAGAGGGATCTAGATGCAATTATCTCTCAGCTTCCAAAACAGAGACAAACCTTGCTCTTCTCTGCTACGCAAACAAAGTCAGTAAAGGACCTAGCAAGGCTCAGTTTGAAGGACCCAGAATATATCAGTGTGCATGCCGAGTCTACAACTGCGACACCTGAACGCCTGCGACAATTAGCCATTCAGGTCCCACTTGACCAGAAACTCAGTATGCTCTGGAGTTTCATTAAATCACATCTCCACTCAAAGATACTTGTGTTCCTTTCAACATGCAAGCAGGTATATACCTTTATTTTTATATCTTCCTTATTTCTCTTTGCCTGCACATAAAATGCTTGTTACTAAAAGTGCAAATATCGAAGTATCTCAGGCTTCAATATGCAACAAGTCGTCTGTTTTCTTATCTTCTCTTTCTTCTAGAGCCAATTGATCTTCCTTCGCAGTTGAGGAGTATGCTGTCTAACTGCTTAGAGCTGAACTCTTAGTCAGACCTAACTTCTTTTAATCAAGAATAAATGATGAAAGCTATGGCCATTTTGCATTGTCTTCTTGTGATCCTTAGCATCGGTTAAGACTTTGGTCACAATATCAAGGCAGTTGCTTTATATTCTTCCTCACCTCACAGCCTTTGAGCGATGCTTAAATACCGATAATGAACTTCAACTATATTATCTAATCATGCTTCATCATCATTGTTAGCAGCTCTTAAGACTTTTCTTTATCAAAATTGGCTTTACACACAAATCAGTGTCGAGAAAGCTCCGCAGTAGGATTGACAACTTGGCAAAAGGCTTTCAAGGCAACGTCAAGCCAAAACGTGTTGTTCCAAAATTTAACTAGGCAATAATGAGCACTTAAGGCCCCCTTGGTGACCCATATGCAGTATGGTAACCTAATATTTTTGTTATGCAGTTTGAGCTGATGCAACTAAGAAGCAACCTCCAAAATGCTCCAAGAGTGGGAATAGTCCAGGGGAAAAGTTAAGATGACAAGATTTGCAGTTGGTACCACATTCATCTGAGGAACAAATAAGCCAATGAATCCAAATTGAATCACATTCCCAAAAACTCTTACACTTAATTCTCTTCTTGTTCCTTTTAATTTTCATTGCATAATTTGGAATCTTGAACATTCCTACTCTTTTGCTTATTGTGGTTCAGAGATGATGCAATTCTGGAATCTGGAGAAGAATGGACCTGGTCCAATTTCATCTAAACTGCTTAATAGTGTGAGGAATTTTGTTTGGTTGCATTTAGTTAGGTGGTATATGAACGTGAACTGCATCAATAGGTCTCCCACAAAGTTCCTTCTTTCCTATTATGGCTGCCACCTATAATAGCTAAGATGCACTCAGAAGGTTGATGCTTGTCTGAGTTTATCAGTGATAATAAATTGAGTGACTTTTTCCTCTCGATTATTCTCGACATATAATTGTACTGACCCTGTAGGTAGGGGAATAAACAATTGATCATAATAATTATGATGACGATACTCTCAGTTCTGTCTTTCAGATCTGTGTTCATGTTTATTTTGGATTGGATGGTTTATTTCATTGCATCTAATTCTTATTTCTAATCTTTCTAGATTTCATGTCCTTTATTATAACCATCTAGACTCTGTCATATCTACATGTCTGTATACATGTACACATGTTACATGTGTATGTATGCCAATATATTAACTTCTTGCTCATACTCAGAAGCAGCTTCATTTTGAACTATTACAGGATGATCATACCTACACTTATGGAAGATCTATTTTTAGTTTTATTCTTGAAGTTTGTCATTCTTTTGATGCATCAACAAATTTTACCCAAAAAAAAATTTTTTTTTACATGATGCTTACGCTCTTATTTCTTATGTCATTCATTAAAATTCCTTGTATGTTTCTGAATCTACTCCCAATAGGTTAAGTTTGTTTATGAGGCATTCAAGAAACTCCGGCCTGGAATTCCTTTGACATGTCTGCATGGGCGGATGAAGCAAGATGTGAGGATGGCAATATACTTACAATTCTGTGAGAAAACCTCAGTTCTTTTTTCAACCGATGTGGCTGCTCGTGGACTCGATTTTCCAGCAGTTGATTGGGTGGTCCAGGTGAGTAGTGATTAGTATAGATGTGTTAAGTGAGAATTGCTTATTCACTTTGTGTGTCTATAGGTTGACTGTCCAGAAGATATTCCAACTTACATTCATAGAGTTGGTCGCACTGCACGTTTTGCATCTGAAGGAAAGTCGGTTTTATTTCTTGACCCCTCAGAAAGAAATATGCTCACTAAATTACAAGATGCCGCGACTAAAATACCTATACAATTAAGAAAGGTATATTGCTGTCTTTGTTTCTTTAGTTTGACTCGCCAAGTTTGCAATAATTTTCATGAGAAATTGTGTTGGTTGAGGATGCTTTATTCTTAATGCCCTTAAAAAATTTATTCCAAATAATCACCACAATATTTTTTACGTTCTCCTGGATTTTGGAAGTCTGATAGCTATATAATGCTAAAGTTGGCAAAACCAAATCCCATTGGTGTCCATGTACTTTCATGCTTATGTCATAGGCTTTTGTTACAAAGCTATGTTTATCGTAACCATTTATTTCCAAATGGGAATTTGCACATGGGAATGCTCACATAGGGACACTGTATGTTATTTCATTTGAATTTTAAGCAGATTTTGCTAACATTCATATTTGATGGGAAATTTCAACTTTTAATTCATATGGAAAGTACACTGCTCACGATAATCCTTGTGTCACTCTTATTTCATTTTGCTGGGAAAAAAATATGGCTCTTGCTGACGTAAGGTTATTAGGTCCAGCAAATTTATTATATAAATGACTGATGCTGTAGTTCAACTGTTGTTTTTCAGACAGATGCAAAAAAGATGGAACAAATTTCGGGATCATTGTCATCATTGTTGGTCAAGTATCCTAATTTACAGCAGTTAGCTAAAAGAGCATTCATTACATATCTGAAGTCTCTACATACCAAAAGTGACAAAGAGGTCTTTGATGTATCCAAACTGCCTATTGAAGAGTTTGCTGCATCATTGGGCCTCCCAATGACTCCGAGGATCCGCTTCATAAGTAAGAAAAAGGGCAAGGCAGAACCAACGGAAACCACACCGCGTGTAAAGAATGACCTTGAGGATGGTTCAGAAATTGTGCAAAGAAAAATACATAAAAAAATTAATTCCAAGACAGAGGATGAGGACGACATTCTTGTGCCAAAAGAGACCTCTGCAGAGGTTGACGCAAATGGAGTTTCTGAGTATGTCAATAGCTCTTAATATCACAGTTTTGCTTAGGTTGTACAATTGACTTGTTCTTTTCTTTTCTTTTCTTTTTTGATATCTTTTACTATATTTTTGCAGTTTGGGAACGAGGATTTTGAAAAAGAAGAAACTGAAGATTAATGTTCACAGGCCAGTTGGGACAAGGGTGAAGTATGATGACGAGGGAAATATAGTCCCTCCTCTAGCTGCATTGGGTGATATAGAAAGTGGGGATAGTGTGCTTCAACCAGAAAAAGGTACGATTCTGGAGTTATTTTCCAGTTTTCTCTCTTGCAATTGTCAATGTTCTTGGCTACTTGTAGGAAAACTTAATAAAAATGGCAATTAAGCTGTCATATTCTCTGAACTGTCAGGAAGTTAAAGTTCTTATAAAATGAGATGGGTGTATGAGATATTAAGAAATTTGGGTGGATGTATGGAGAATTTGGAATTATAAGGTGTAGGATGAACCACAAAGAAAGTGCAGTAGTTGCACTGGTTGAGTATGACGTGATTAAAAAAAACTGATTAAACTGGTAGGAGCATGCACAGTTAAGAGCTGAGAAAGTGAGGCTATTACTTGCTGGGGGTTACAAACCGGATTGGGAAGATGTTCATATGGAGCGCCGTTAAGGATGTGAATAGTCAGGCAAAGTTTTTAGATTGTGTTGATCATGATTACTCCAATCTTGCGTGCAATAGCCTCGAACACTTGTATATCATTGATAGATGTCCAATGCATTTCTTGTTTGTAAGTTTGGTGTCTAGTGTCATCTTCATATCAGTTCATAGTTACTTTGGGTCATAACAAGATTCCAAAAGTTTCCTCACGAGTTTTATGTGTGATTGCAGTGAAGGAAAGGTATCAGAAACTGCGAGAGGAGATGAAGTTGCGGGACAAGGAGGACAAGGATTTGCATCGGCAGCGCCTGCGTGAAAAACGAACAAAGGAGAAGATAAAGTTAAAGAGATGGAGGGAAGAAGGCGAAGGAGAAGAGGATGACCTTTCGGAACTGGATGAAGAAGCCGCAAACAGGGTCCCCAAGAGGTCGAAGATATATTTTGATAGTGACAGTGATGATGACGGGCAAGAACAGAAGGCAAAGAAGGATGTGGGTTCCATTCCAGATTCTACATCTGTGGCAGAGCAGGAAGCCCTTGCTCTCAAGTTGTTGAGTTCTATGCATTCCTGAACTAATAAGATCAGTGGCATTCAAGTGCACTCAAGTAATTGTCAAGGTAGTTCTTCAGGGTTTTTTTTTTTTTTTAAAAAAAAATTGTGAGTAGTGTTCTGAAAGGAAAATTTGGTCTCATGTTCGTAAATGCACGCCTACAATTTTAATCTTGTTTACACTAGACTAATTTTCTGTTCTTGAATAAAAATTAAGCAAAAGAAAAAAAAAAAATAAAGGTATTCTCTCATATAATTCTAGATCCCTTTGATAAGAGAAAGGAGAGGGCATAAGAATTTTTTTTATTCCTCTTATACACAACAAACATCTTAAATTTTATCTAGTAACAATTATATTACTTTTATACACAGAATGGCCAAGGCCCCTCTTATACCAAAAGCTTGAATTTTGTTCATAAACATCAAGCATGAAATCAGAAATTGCTTTTACCTACATTCTTTTCTTTCTAATTTCCACAATTCCTCTAATATTCAATGATATCAGATTCACCAACATTAGATTTAAGATGTCAATATGTCATTAACACCCAAAAAGAAAATGAAAAAATGTTGTAGCTAACAGTCATATAGATCGTCATGCCAACAAGTGGGTGTGGTTCCGATCAAACCCTAACCAACTAGGGCAACTCTTCAATCGTCCGATTTCTCAAGATCTTTTCTTTCGATCCCAAATTTTAAACCAATGTTATGAATAGTCGCCAGCACGGAATAGAAATGACACTGATTGAGTACAAGATGATGAAAAATAAATTAAACCAGCTGCCAATCTGACCCGCAAAACTGCGTTTTCAAATGCCATTTTTTTAAGAAAAGATTGCACTTTATGAAAAAAGAGGAAAAGGGGAGAAAAGTGTGTTTTCTCTTAACAATTTTTTTTCCTTCCAAATGCTCTTAAAAGAGTAGTAAAATAATGGGTTTTTTTTTTTTTTTGCTTGAAAAGGTTATTAAATCCTTTAATAAATCAGATATTCAGCAATTTATTATTTTTTGTCACTTGAAATTTGTGAAAGTTGAATAATAGGTGATTATGTTCCATTTGATGTTAAATTATAAGATTACTTACAAATTAAATGTGTAAACAATGTCAAAGGATGATACCAAGAGCCTTTTTCTCTATTCTGCATTAGCGTAACAACATACCCATTTTCTTTATTTGACTTTTTTTGAATCAACACGGGTTTCGCGCGTTTACACTGAGTCGGAAATACAAAGAAAATGGGTCAACAATCAAGAAATATAACTGTAATCAAATAGGACCTGTAATCAAGATTCAAGAGTTTCACTGGCAGGCCTCGGTCAAAACAAATATTACTGATAAAAGTTATTAAAAAATAATAATTAAACACAATAATTGAAATGATCAACCATAAAGGCCATTATAACATTTAGATAATGAGCTTCAAATCTTGCATGAACCAGTCGTTCATTTCAAAATAATTCAGCAACGCACTTGACATCAAGGCTCTGTTTTAAATATCGGCTGATATACTAGTATATCGGCCGAGAAATTAATATATCGACTGAGATATCGGTATTTTATTCAAAATTTATCCGAAATTATTTTAGACTGATATGGACCGATGTATCGCCTTGTGTCCGATATATCGACCTATATCCGAAATAAAATATCTGATATATTGACCAATATAGTTACTTATTTGAATAATTATTTTTTTGCTTGAGAGATATATTTTATATTCTATGATCACTATGATATTTCAGTGATGTTTTTATATGGTGTTTGGATAATAACTTATTTCTTTTAATAATGTCTTATATATATTCACTATTGATATATCAACCGGTATTTAGTACTATATTGCAATATATTACCCGGTCTCCGGTATATAATTTTATCAACCGATATATCGCCCGATGTCCAGACATTTAAAACACAGCATCAAGGCAAACAGGCCAAATATGTGCAGCAGAATATAAAGTGTAATGAACCTGCATAATAAATATTTGGAAGGAAAAAATTACTCCGCCATAAGATAGGGGGGAATGCCCAAAATAATAAAAACTGATACCCAGATAGCAAATTTTACTGGACAGAGGACACGAGAAACACAACAATCCCAAATAAAATAGCAAATTCCTCTCAAATGAAGTTTAAGAAGTTTTAAAAAGAAGAAAACTAAACTTCCACCTCTCTCTCCAAAGTAATCACACAACAAGTCACAAGGACTAAAGTTACATGCAACGGTAAAGCCAGCCTTTATAGTTCAGAACCAACAACCAAATCTGATGCCCCCTCGGAATGTAGAACAGCTATCCTTCCCGGTCCAGGCCAGCCAGCATAAAGATCACTGCAGGGTTGAAAACCACAGTTAGTTGAAATAGGATATAGATAGATGACTGGTCCATATAAAAAAAACAAGAAATAAAAAAATCCGCGAGCAAAACTTAGCATCACAAATACTAGCCTATGTCCTCACTGCTAACTAACACAGGAACCATAACCCAGAAAAGGTCCTAGGTTATTTTTGTAATTCACTCTGATCGGATTACATACTTTCACATTGGTTATGTTTGCTAACATACAGGGAAACATATTTGCAAAATTGAACTCACAATCTAATTGCATACTCGATCCTCAATTGTATTTAATTACATGTTTTTTGTATTCTGCAATTTATTTATATACCAGATGCATGGACAGGGCCCAGTCGAGAAGGCCAAGAGAAATTAGAATCAACGCAAAACAGAACCCATACTTTCATTTTTTTTTTCCATTGAGACGCACAATTGGTAGTAGTTAATCTTATAGAAGTGAGAAAAAATAGGTTGCGGTCATTAAATTACTTATTAACTTGGGACCAATGCCAGCCTCATTGCCAGCTGCAAATTGCTTATAACTGGAGTCTGGACTAGGAAATGTGAACTATATTTGGATTAATAAGAGTTTATATACTCCCTTACTAGTCTGAAGAAATTGATCAACCAATGACATGATAAGAAAGCATTTAAAAGAAATCTTCACATCAATAGGTTTTTGCTGGTCCTTCATAGTCACATCCAAATCTATAATCTGTCACAGACACTATTTTCTTAAGGTTAATTGTGCAAATTTCAGAATATATACTATAAATATCAAACCCACAAAACCAGTTGCATATGAACTATTGTCACCAAGGTTTGAGAAACCCGGTTTCAGCCCCCCAAGTGAGTTGGGTATCGAAAAGTTTTGAAAGTTTCAGTTTCAGTTTTAACTTGCTTTGAGTGTGATAATTATACATCAAACTAATAATGAAAAGATTACGCAATTTGTATTGGTATATTTAGATTATAGATATGATGTAAGATTTTCCCTCTATTTATGATGTTATATTATAACTGAGTAAGAATGAAGATTTGTGATTGATCACAATCAAATTATTGATGTTTTACAAATTTAGGATCCACAGTGGCTTTCTTTGCAATTCAAAAATAAGTTAAACGTGTCAGGCTTAGAACCCGAAACAAATTAAACAAGTTAAACAGTTTGAGATTTTAGGCTGGACCCATTGTATTTAAATCACCAAGTCACATCGGTTTGGGGTGGATCTCAAAATCCAAAACCCATTAAATTACCCATTGCATTCAAAAGACCAAGGACGAATCACAAAGTAGCATGAAGATTTGTCAATTTGCAAGTAAGATCTCCTCCTTTCCCCTTCCTCTCTTATTCTTTTTCCCTCCCTTCATAGTGCAAAATTTGATAAGTTAACCACATTTGTGCAAGGCTTTTATTTTATTTTAGGACTTAAATTATTTTACATTATTGAATGGAGAATTGCTGAATATCTGAAAAAGTGACCGACCAATGTTTGCACTCACACCTGCATTAATTAACATAAAAATGGCATATAACAACAAAAACTCCACTATAAAACATTCTGGCAGACCAAATTCTTACAGACTAGTGAACCATTCAAAGTTTCAAGAGGCGGATGGCAAAAATTTTGGACAATGTGACTACGGGGCCGTTTGTTTCGCGTAAAACTCCGTAATTCGTAATGACTTACTACCCAGTTACAACTATGGCGTTTGTTTGGACCGTAATTCGTAAAACACTTACGTAACTCAACTAACACTCACTTGCAACCCAGTTATCACTCACTTACAGCCCAGTTACAGTTAATTTTGTGATCATACAAATTTGTAATATTTTTTTATATTAATATTAAAATTTTTAATATTTAACTTTTTTAATATTTATTTGCAGTATTAAAACTTCTAAAATCACCAAATAGTTAATTTTGTGGTCAACTTTTTCACTTACGACTTATACATTACGACAACCAAACACCGTAAAGTACAATACACTTTCCCACTTTACAATTTTATATTACCAACCAAACACCGTAAAATTTTCATGCATGTAACTCATTTACAATTGTAAAAGACTTTACCAATTACAACTACGAATTACGGCCAGTTACGACAACCAAACAGATACATATATTGCAGACCGGCACAAGAAAGCATTGATACTTAACAGACTTCAACCAATCATGGATGGACAAAAAAAACAGTGTCCAAAAAAAAAAATGATAATCACAAGCAGGACTGTCATACCTGTTGCTGCTGATAGTTCCCATATCCTTGATATGCTGCATATGCATACATGTTGGGATCTTGAGGTTGTTGGTACCCATATGCATCATAGCCCTGGGGATACCCATAATAGTTATTGTTCCACTGGTTATGATCTTGTTGAGGCTGGAAAGAAGTAAAAAAGGAAATATCAACCAAACAAGGTTAGAGGCCCCTTGACTCAAAATAACATAGACGGTAACTTCAATGGAAATAATTAACCTGTTTATTTGGACTACGACCCCATGAAAGTCGAATGTTTTGATTGCCTAACAAAGTGCCATTGAGCTTGTCTAAGGCCTCCTCAGCATGAGTTCTTTAAAAGAATCATATGAAGACAAAATAAATTAGTACTTACTGAAACAAAATAGACCATATACAATATAGAATTGTAAAAAATATCCATAGAATTGATGATCTGAGTGGAATACAGATAGGACTCTTTTTAAGTTCAGAAAGATTGCTGACCTGTTTGCAAACTGAACAAACCCACAGCGCTTGCCTACAGGTATTTTGATATGCACCAATTCTCCGTAAGCGCTAAAAACCTGATGCAGAACATCCTCTGTAACATTTGGGTCCAGCCCACCAACAAATATCTACAGCACAAATAGATATATCAGTATCGCAAGGCTTAACTTTCAACTTTTTATTTATAAAGTAGAACAATGTACCCACAGTTGTATTATTTGGATCATTCTCGGAGTCAGTTCCTTGTGTACTCTGGTAAGAAGCTGCAAATAACATTACAGGTGAAATACTACACCTTGGACTCCGAAAATATTACAACCATGTGTGTAGCTACTTCAATGTATTCAGTCAGGTATATAGTTCCTTGGAAGCAGTAGAACACGTGGAGATACAGCAACATATAAGTGTGCAATCTTGTTACCAATTTTATCCATGTACAAAGGCAAGCACAAGGAGAAAAGAGAAGAAAGAAAAAGAAATAGCAAACAAAAGAGCAAAAAAAGTTCACGATAAACAAATGTGAACACAAGGTAGCTCATGTTTTTTCCAGTATAAGTTTGAAGCAAATAACTTGATCAACCAAAGACAATGGAAGCAAAAAATACTTAACTAGACCCAAAAAAATGCAAAGGCAGCACCAAATAATGTAACTAAAAGCTTAAAAAGTTTTAATCCTATCGATCAAATTATTTTACTGAACTTGAATCCTCTCAACTTCCCTGGAAAAATGAAATATCATAATTCTATCATTCCATGAATTCAAGGAATATTACTCTCTAACATAGTCTTGAGATAAAGCAATATTTTTTTTTTGGGTGGCGTTTGGTTTTTTTTTTTTTTTGTGTGGGGTGTGGGGGGGGGGGTGTGGGTGCTAATCTGAACAAGGGGTTCCATTGCTGAACAAAAATAAACGAGCCATTACAGAAAGGCATCTATGCACTAAAACTCTGGCTGGAATCTGAAGAGAGGCTGCACATCACAGTACCAGGATACCATGAACTACGAAGAAGAAACACATACTGATATATAGTCAAGTAGTAAAAAAATTATAGTTGACAAACTGTTTTCTTTGGTGGAAGGACAACCAGAACCATGAATAAAAAACAAATAAACTGGGAGAAGGATTCATGTACAGTAATTCAACAACAACAACAAAAAGAAACAAATTGATCCAGGTAGGTCTTTAGCAGTGCTCTTGAAGGCCAGCCAAACAAGAGGATTTAAAAATGAGATCAGTGAAATGTGTGACCCAATATGGTTGACAAATGTACAAGGCGGGAAAGAAACAGTGAGACTACATATACACTAATTTTGCAGAAACACTGAAACAGATAAGTTGGGACAATAGACAATTTTTCCCGTTTACCAAACTGAAAAAGTATATCCGAAGGTAGCATAAAATGCTACACATAAAACGTAGCATTAGTAGCCAATGAATGACATAATCAAAAGCACTGACCTAACCAAAGCCACGCACTTATAGAGAAATGCATCTCGGCTGAAGTTTGTTCTGGTCTCTAAGAGAAGATAGCCTCATGGCATCCTGCTTCGAGACAACATGAATTACTACAAGCCTTCTCTTACTCAAACCATTGCTAAATGGTTGATTATCAAAGAAACAGGAAGGAAATGACATTGTATATATTGAAACAGTTCCTCATACTGATTGAAAGAATTGGTAACAGTAGGAGATGCACAAATAAGACAAGCATTCATCTGATAACATGATTCAGAAACAAACCTAAACACAGCAAGAGATTATTAAATAAAATACAATGAAAGCACGGGTAAGATGAAATGAATTTAAAAAATTATGATATGTTGTGTCATACCTTTATTAGGATTTTGTTGAACACCCATATTTTTCTTGGTTGTAGCTGGACCAACCCGCATTTGCCTCGAAGAACAGTACATTCCATCCATTTCAGTCATAGCACGAGTCTGCTCATTTAAATCTCCAAACCTAACAAAACCATAACCCTTGGAGCGCCCAGTGGCCCTGTCAGTAACTATTTTAGCACCTTTCACTGAAGGATAGTGATTTTTGAATGTCTCCTGTAACACGTAATCTGTAACATCTCCAGCCAAGTCTCCAACAAATATAGTATATTCAGGACCATCATCTCCACGTCTCTCGCCTGCTGTAGCCCAATTTAGCCTGAAAGTCTGCTCAGAATTAGGTATCATCTGGCCGTTAAATGTCGAAGAACGTGTTCAGCAGTTGCACGAGACGCAAACTCAATAAAACCATAACCCTCTGGTTGCGAAGTCTGTTTGTTTCGGATGACTTTTGACGAAACAAGCTGCAGTCACAAGTTACGGAAAATCAAGAAAAAAGTCAACATAAATTTAAAACAAGATAAATGAATAGCTCTAAATCAAACAGCTTTTAGTGAACCTCCACAAGTAGCATATGGATTAAAAAAAAACTAAAAAAGAAAAATTGTTTTTCGGATCCGTTATAATGAACATGACACTGGTTGATCAAAAAAAAAAAAATATTAGCATCATATAGCATACCAACTACCAAGACACTGCCAGACAACATGTAAAGAACGCACCATCTCCACTTATCTTATATCGTATATTTTCAACATATCCACGGGAGAAAATACAAAAAAGATGCAGCTTAGCACATAATTAAAATGTCAACAGTAGCTGTAAATTCAACTTGTGGTGTCCGTATTAGAGTGAAAAATGGAAAGGGAGGGAAAATGAAAAGTTAACTTATGTTGTTTGGATAATGAAAACAGAGAAATGAGGTGAACAAAAAAATAGTAAAAAGGTTTCTTTGTATCTCCCTCTTCCTAGGGGGCAATGGAAGACGGAGAAGGTTAAACGAGAATAAAGGATTGCTAGATCCTGACTATCACTTGCTGGATCACCAGTGGAACATGTGATTGCTAGATGACAGCGGACTCACTAGAGATTGTGAAACCATATAGAATTTTTTTCATTCAAGAAACTTCTATTTCTTTTTCTTTTCCTTTCACATTCTATGCAACCAAACACAACCCTTTGTTTGTGGTGGAGATTTCCGCCGCGACCAATCGGATGGTCGATCCACCACCACAAGCAAGAGTGAAGTGGGGATTGTGTAAGTAAAAAATAATGTACAACACTGAAAAGGAGAGACAAAATTTTTACGTGAAAACCCAAATCGAGAAAAATCACGGAGAGGAGAGAATTCACTATAATTCTCGAGTTATAAGAATTACAGAGAATAGTGTGTCCTTGAGCTAGGATCGATTGAAAGGGACCAGATCAGATACACTTTTCGCTGGAAAAGAAAGTCTATTTGTACTGGGCTTTGGCATGGAGGCAGACGCGGACGGTGTGGGCGTGATCGTTGTAACTGCATGATCTTCACGAGCGGATATGTTGTAATGATCGTGATTATGGGTGCTGGACTGCTGGAATTGCATGCAGGAAATCTTGTCACTGTCCATAACTACCAGCATTGGGAAGCGTTACACACCATGAACGTGGACGAGAAAGAAAAGGCGTAACTGCAGGCGGATATTTTGGTGGTCGCTGCCGGGAACATCTGAAGTAGAATAAGGAGGATGTGAACTACAGATGGCTCCAGAGGGATATAGTCTTCATGGCTGGAGGTTACTCCGGGAATCACTCGAGACAACGGACCTTCCGAGGTGGAAGTCTTTGATATGAAGGTTGATTTAGGTGCGGTCTGGAGTGATTCTAGGATGATGTGGAGTGGCAGAGGCATCGAGACTGATCGGGAGTTGTGAACATCTCAGTGAGAGGCTTTCAGTTGCATGGACACATGTTAACATCTTGATGAGGGTCAATATTTGACCACTACAAGTGCCCCCACTCTTTCGCTTGCCAGAAGATGCAAGAGGGAAGTCGGAAGAGCGAAGTTGGTCGAGATATGCCTTGACCTCTTTTCGATGTCTGTGAGCAGGTTGGATTTGGATCATAAAAGTGAAACTTTTGGATTGTCTTGGAGATCACGCGGTTGGCTGACATCTGGCACGTCAATCAGAAGATTGCTTGAGATCTATAACTGGCGTCTTTTTCGAATCTTGGCATCATGATGACTGAGATCGAGCGGCAGAGGCGGTTGGTATTTTTTTGATTTGGTTGGCCGAGGATCTTGGGATGCGGACAAACTTTTAGCAGATTAGGGATTTGAATTGAAGATGTTTCAGTTCCTCCTCCATTTATAAATAGGGCAAAGTATTCAGGGTGGAAGTCACGTTTGTTTTCTTCTCCAAAAATTCTTGCTTCAAAATTACTCCTCAGGTTTGCTACTATGTCTCCCACTTCATCAGGTGGAGGAAGAAAGGGAGAGGATGAAGATGATAGGAATGGATGGTGCAACATGTCAGTCGTTGTGATGGGGCCTATCACAATATGTTATTGTGATAGGGCTATGATGTCAGGAGTGACATGAAGGGGTTTTGCTTCAAGTCAGCTGACCGACTGGTCTCTAGCTTGCCCGGCTCAGTTTTGATCTTGAGGCTTGGAGTCGTTTCCTGATTGCGTGTTCGAGATAAGAGTGGGGGTTGTCCTGGGCGGTTACGGAGGATGTGACCCTACAACAATCTTGCTTGTTTTGTAGTCTTCATTCTGATCGAACACCGTTGCCTCGCACTTGGAGACTCACTTCTTGCGGTGAGAAACAGGAGGGGAGTATGAGAGGTGTTTTCGTCGAGATATTGTCGATGGAGCATTCTTTCCAGAGCTCCAACCTCTTCCTCAGAACAAAGGATCGGTAGTGTGATATCATCTCTGGCTTGTATCTTGGAGGTTCCATCATGGTCAGCCATCGTTGCCGCACGTGTCTTGCCAGAGTCCGTCTGGCTTCCTTGGAGGCGTGTTCCAAGCAGAGAGGTGGCCATTCATCTGAAGCATCTCTTATTTTTGTGAAAGAACTTAGATCTCCTACCAAGGTCTTCTAGGCTGTGGCGTGAGCAATGAGATTGCGTCTTCTGACGGATGTTCTCCGTAAGACATGCTTTCTGAGTTTAAAGGTGTGGATGGACATTGCTGCAGGATGGAAGGGTCGAATCATCTGTATTTCTTTTCAAAAAGAAATACATAATTGTAATGAAGTTTTGTATTACTCTCATTAGATATAATCAAGTATGTATTTTAAGGAATGTATTCGGAATGGAATGACTTGCAATAAATATGTATGTCTTTGGGAATGAAAATGATCGTGTAGATCTTGCCTAGTTTGTTTTACCATTAACTTTTTGGGATGGACAATGATCACACCTCTTAGAAGTGTCGATCTCTGTCACTAGTGTGATTAGTTTAACTTAGAAGGGAATAGGTAAGCATGCGGTGTTATTTCTGAATGAGGATTGTCCCATCAGAGTTACCTGCAAACTTTTAGGGCTCCAAGTGGTGAAAGTCTTGGCAGCGGAATTGGATTCACCTACGCTTCTGATTGGGGGTTTGGCCAATCAACGGAGCGTGAGCTTAAGACTTTGAGAAAAGGGAATCCTTGCAACATAACAGGGGCTTCGAGTGGGGGTAGAACCCACAACGGAGAGAGCTTGCAGGTTGGCATTTGTATTTCGTGCCCGGTAAAGGGAAACTACCCGAGGTACAAACGTTGAAAAGGAGCCAGCAATATGGTGCTTGTGTTCCGCGCCTGGCAGAGGGAAATTACCCGGGGTACAAACACCTATCGGATGAGGGGAGGATTATGCACACATAAGTATGCAGTGGAACAACTTAAATTAAAAGTTAGATTTAGCATAATAAGAGTAATGAAAAACTAACATAACTAGCAAAAATTGAATAGGTTAGGGTAACAAGGCTACATATACTCAGCTTCAAATCACACGAGACTAGCATGTTGAGGGGATAATCCAAACAAGAAAATTCTCATATATATACATGTCTCGTGCAATTATGGGCTAAACATATATAACCCGTGTTTATCCCGAAATGAGCAATCCGTGCAAACATACGCAGAGGAGGTATTTCAGACAATACTTGGATAACTGCGCCTCTCCGAAATGTTCGATTTCTTCAGCCTTTAACCACACGAAACTAGTACATCAAGGAGATAATCCAAATAAGAAAACTCTCATGAACATACCATTTGTTTTATATAGCTATAGGCTCTCCAGAATGTTTACCTACAAGAGGGCCTAAAGTGGGAATGAGACCCAACAACAGATTGAATGCGTCTACTTCGAGCGGGGGTAACACCCACAAGAGTGACGATCTGGGCCTCCGAGTGACAGAAATCCCAACAGTGGAGTTAAGTTCACGATCGCTTCTGAGTGAGGGCTTTGCCCCATCAACGGAGCTATGAACTTGGTAAGGACGTAAAGTGGGGTGCGACCCATCGACAGATTGGATGCGTCACTCCGAGCAGCTATAAGACCCGCAACATTATAACGATCTAGTTTAGATCTCATCAGCCCATAAGCAGGAGTTTGTGTTTTGCGCTCGACAAAGAGAAACTATCAGGGGTACAAATGTCCGCAAGATGAGTGAAATCCGTAGACTGGCATCTGTGTTTCGCGCTTGGTAGAGGGAAACTACCAAGAGTATATTCACCTTAGCATCAATCCGTAAGTTCAGATGAAGGGAGCCTGTAAGCCGGCGTCTGTGTGCCGTGCTTGGTAGAGAAAAGCTACCAAGGGTACATTCACATGAAAGGAAATCGTAGGCTAGCATTTGTGTTCCACACTTGGTACAGAAAAACCACCAAGAGTACATTTGCCTGTGCATTCGCTTTTAGGTTCAAATGAAGAGAGCCCATTGGTGGTCACTTGCATTACCGTCTCCGAGTAGGAGTGAAACCCAAAACAGAGCGTGCAAGCTTTGGACTCCGAGTGGAGTTGGCTGAAAGTGGTTTGGAGCAAAACATAAGTTTATTTGACAATGTAATGAGAATAAAAGTACAGGAGTCAATGACAATGGTGTTGCCCTATTTAGGGAGATAGGAACTGATCACTCGATTGTCCTGTATTGGGTGATTGAGTGTTGTGGTTAGATGGGAGGCGGAGCGCTTGGCTGTCCGAACCCGAAGACTATTTCGAGTGTAAGGACATACTCCTTAAAAAGTCTTGACGAATGAGCTCTTCCAAATACCTCTGGGGACTCCGACAATGGATGATCTTGTCTTCATTGCCATCGTGGTAGAAGCAGTACTCTTCAGCTCTGGGACGCGAAAGGTCGTACTGGATGGGTTTCGGACACCTGACCGACGACTGGTCCTTGATGGTGTTGAAGACCTCGTTGATTGGAAACCTCAACGGAGTGAATTGTTCCACTAATGGGTAGGCTCAGAGCAGGCTCGGTGAGATGATTGGAAGCGCTTACCTCTTATATGCAGGTTACCCGGGCCCCGATCTTGGGCATGGGCGGAGGATTCGTGCGAAGACTTTCCTCCGTGATCGCCATGCTTCATGGAGTAATTGGAGGAAGTCTTCATTACATCTTCCAACTGGATGTAGGGCTAAGCTTGAGACAAGACTTCGCTCATCCGAGTGATATTGTGCTTCAAGATGTGATTGTACAAGGGATGAGAGACTTGCATCCCACTGATGAACACGAGCGCAGAGACGTTCTCACCGCAGTTGGGGACTTTGGCCAATTGGCTCTGGAAATAGCTGATATAAGATTTGAGATTGTCGCTCTGCCTTATTTTGACAATGAGAAGATAGTGATTGTTTCTCTTAGTCTTCCGGCAGGATGTATACTAGGTGAGGAACACCTGGGACACCTCGAAGCTGTGGTGAGATTGCGAAGACAGGGAATAGAACCAATCTGAGGTCGCTCCTTTCAGACTGGAAGGGAAGGTAAAACACATAAGCGGGTCAATGCAAGAGTAAATCATCATCTTGTCTCGAAAATGACTGATGCGTTAGATGGGGTCACTAACTCCAGAGTAATAGTCAAAAATCGGAGTCGAGAACTTCGAGAACTCGCACTGTAGAATCTCCTTGGAGAGGGGTGTCAGATACCCTGAGGAAGGGTTGATCGGCTATCGAGCTGCAACATTGCCTCCTTGATCCGTCTTAAGATTAACTCGTCGAGAGTTTGAATGTCGAGAGATTCTTTGATTTTAAGCTCACTCTTTGATTGTGTCGGCAACAAACTGAGCCTGAAGTCGGTTGTTAAACTGCCTCAATGCCTACTGTTCACGGATGGCATTCTTGCAGCCGAGAGCCGCTTGTTCCTGATCGCGATCAGATTAAGCTTGTTGTTCCTTTATCCGCTCTTTCATGTTAGTGAGCATCTGAAGGAGTTAAGTTTTGTGCTGCTTCGGTGATTGAACACTAGTGACGGGTTCCTGAGGTGAGAAAGAACCAATGTCCTCGGTAGTAGAATGATCGTCAGTAGGCGGGGGGTCATATCCCAATGGTGCTGATGGCCTAGCATTTAAACGTGGCACTATTGAGGATAACATCTAGCTTTTTTGGGGCCATCGACGATGTGGAAGAGGCTTTTTGATGCACATTTTGAGTTTTTAAGGGAGAGATCTTGTGTAAAGACTCAGATCTCAATAAAAGCACTAGTTTGTAATGAAAATTTTTTGCCACGACAGATCAGACAGTCGATCCACACTATAAGCAAGAGTAGAAAAATGGAGAGTGTGCAAGTAAAAATAATGTACACCGAAAAGGAGACACGAGAGTTTTACGTGAAAAAACAATTCGAAAAAAATCATGGAGAAGAGAAGAATCCACTATAATTCTCAAGTTACAAGAATTACAGAGAATGATGTATCCTCGAGTTAAGATCGATTGGAAGGGACCAGATTAAATCCCCTTCGCGCTGGAAGAGAATGTCTATTTATGCTGAGCTGTTGGCATAGGGCGGGCAGTGTGCGTGTGATCGTTGTAATTGCACGATCTCCACGAACGGATTTGCTGTAACGATCGTTATTATGAGCACTGGACTGTTGGGATTGCATGTAGAAAATCTCGCCACTGTCCATAACTACCCCCGCATCGGGGGGCATTACATATTACGAACGTGAACGAGGAAAAAGAGACGTAACTGCAGGCGAACATCTCGGAGGTCGTTGCTAGGAACTTCTGGAGTGGAATAGGGAGGATGTGGACTGTAGATGACTCCAGAGGGATATAGTCTTCAGGGCTAGAGATTGCTCTAGGATAAATTGAGGCAACGGAGCTTCCGAGATGGAAGAATCTTTGGTATGAAGATTAACTTAGGTGCGGCTTGGAGTGATTCCGGGAGGCTGTCGAGTGGCGAAGACATTGGGACGAACCAGGAGCTGTGGATGTCTCAGTGGGAGGCTTTCAGCTGCATGGACATGTATTAACATCTTGATTAGGGTAAATTTTTTACCACTACACCATTAAAACAACACAACCCAAATTACAAAGACAATGCTGGTAACTAAAAAACACAGAAATATAACAACATAATTCCTCAGAAGTCAGAACTACTTTATGGTCATCAAACAAAAAGTGCACGCTTAGCTGTCTTCACAAGTAAAGCTTTCGATTTTAACCATTTCGAAAACTAATTTACCAAGGCAAGACATGTTACTATTTTATTCCCTCACTTTCTTTGACTTTCTTTGACTAACAAAATAAAGATAGTCAACTTCCCTTCTATTCTCCTATCTAATTTTAATCCATAATTATGGAACTTAGCCCAAAAAAATTGTTATTCCTATCATAGCCTTTTGTTTCTACTGTCTTGTTACTATAAACATGACCTAAATCTCACCAGCTACAAATCCCTTGATACAAACTACTATTAGATAGCAATTATACTTAGTCATCAACACAACATGTATCTAACAAAATCAATCCTCCTAACATTACAATGGTATATTAAGCAATAATTACTAAAAACGAAATCAACCAATAAGAAAGATCAAACGAGAATTACACCTCCCCGGTCGAAGCGAAGCAGCTGTTGAGGAAATTCTCATCCATCCAGTACTGCAAATCCCCAATCCACAGCGTCCGGATCTCGTCGGACGAAACGGGCTGGGCCTGGGCCGGCTGCGCAGCCTGATGGTACTGGACCATGGGCTGCTGCTGCATCGCCTGCTGCTGCTGCAGTGGGATCTGAGAGGGCTGGTGGTTCCACATCGCCTGCGGCGGCGGAGGCGCCGCCTGGTACGGCTGCTGCTGGTACTGCGGCGGTGGAGCCATCATCGGCGCCCACTGCTGAGGCGGCGGTGGGCCCACTTGGTACTGCTGCGGCGGCTGCTGCTGCTGGTGGTCCATCGTAGGAGGGGCCATCGGCGCTGGCTGCATCATCTTCAAACCCTAACCTTAGATACTAAAGGGAAGGAAAAAAAATAGATATTAAAAAAGAAAAAGAAAAAAAAAGACGGGAGGATAATCAAGAAGAAGTACGCGTGGGTCCGAGAAAACCCTAACCCTAGAAAAAGAAAAGTAGGAAGAATTTAGGAGCGGGGGGATTATTTAAGAGAAGGATTGGGGAAATTCTTACAGGCACCTAAAAGTGAAACCCCCCTTAAACGGCACCCACTGATTAAGTGGGCCCCAGAGGCTCGCCGAGCCGGTTTCTGATTGGGTCAACAAGCGGGCTGGCCTGGGAGCCCGTGTTCGCTGGTGAAAATGTTTCACCGCAAGATATTTTGATAAGGTATTTAAGTATCTTTTGTAATCCATAGTATTCACAAATATTGGTTTTATTTTTCTTTTAATGAACTTTTCACTTCCTTCAAACAAAATAAAAATTAAAAAGTAATAGATTGTTTTTTTAAAAACAAAAAGAGAACAGAAAAAACAAGAACAGGAGAATTTATTTTATGAGACTCTTCTTTTTCAAACATCCCACCCTCTTAAGCAACAGGGAAGAGGAAGAGTGTTATCATCCACACACATTATTTTCTTAGTGTTAACGGCTTAGCGCATTTATTTTACAGGTTAATCATATATTTTGTCATAAAAAAAAATCAGTAATTGAATATTTATTGGGGGATTTCGTTTCTGCCATCTCTGCCAAACCATAATTAGAAAAGAAAATTCACTCACAAAAATTAATTTGCTTCAGTCATTTTTTTTAGAAAAAAGACGTGCGCGGTGAAAAAGACCTAAATACCTTCCGCGGTAAGATGAGGACTGCGATCAGTCCTCACAAAAATATCATATTTCTAAGTCTTTATTAGGACAGTGACCATGATCACAGTGCTCACAAAAGTGTCATGTTTCTGAGTCTTTATAGGACTGCGATCATGATCACAGTCCTCACAAAAATGCCATGTTTCAAAGTTTTTATTAGGACTACGATCATGATCGCAGTGCTCATAAAAATATTATATTTCTGAGTCTTTATTAGGATTGCGATCATGATTGCAACTTATATTGGAATTACGACAATGATTATTGTCCTCGCAAAATGACCTAATTTTCAATTAATAAAAAGATTGCAATTATAGTCGTAATCTTCTAATAAAAGACTACAGTCATGAGTCACAGTCTTCATATCAGCATCGCCATCATCAGCAGACACTCGTTCACCAACATCAAGTGGTCGTCAATGCTTTCCTGATTTAAACACCACATCGGTCATAAATACATATAAAACTCATCGCGAGCATGAACAAACGAGATTTGCAAAAAGATCGATCTCTAAAAAAAATTGTTCTGGGGGCTCAACCCCCTGAGACCCTCGGGAGGGGCTTACTGCCCTTTTCCAGCCTCCACGTTGACCTTACCATTAAGGTCTGTCTGCGAATTATTTGTTGGCTCAGAGGCCTTCCACTCTAGTTTTGATGATGATTAACTCATGTAGTTATAGTTTACTAATAATCTTGTGATATTTAGTTTCAGATATTTAACCAAGATATTATTAGGTGATTAGCTTCAACAAAGGTATTTTGGAGCTTTCACATGGTGATTCAAGAGCTCGAGCGTCAAGTTCATATCTAGCACTCGGTTGAAGTCAAGCTCGTTGGATCGCGTTTGGATTGAGTCAACTTGGAGACGGCGTTCTACAAGAAGGCTTCGGTTTGTTTAGTTAAGTTTTAGTTTATGATTGAGATTTTACCTGCACACAAAATATAGTATTTCAGTTTTAAGAATAATAGTGCATGGTGCTCAATACTACCACTATAGCAAGTGGCTATGCGGGTCGTGATCCACAGGGAGGGACTAGCGATGGAAGCTTATTTAGTAAGTTCTCTTTTTTTATAATGTTATTCACAATGATATTTACAATGAAGAAGTGTGAAAAAGATTGGGAATTGGTGATTTACACTAAAATTAAAAGAAAGACAAAAAACTAAAAACTTACTTACCTCTTTGGCGTCTGCTTACCTTGGAACCGTGTCAATGATGTACCTTTCTTTGAAGGCAAATGAAGCATGGAATATGAGATCTTCCCTATTCCCGATCTATACTACAAATAAAAGGGCGAGCTATACTACCATAGAAATAAATCTTCATCACCATAAACCATCAACCGCACTTACAAGGAGAAGGTAACTTCGAAGCTCTTGGTTTCATATGGATCCACAAACACAAAAGAGGGAAACAAAAACAAAACTAGAATAGAAAAAGAAGCAAACTTCGATTTGATTTTATTAACAATGGAAGAAAAGATTACTTACACCGATGTCACCTCAGTACAAGCTTGATCTCCTTCCTCCATGAAAGTATCCTCTCCTCTCAGTTGCATAAAGAAAATTAAAAATTACAAAAAGAAAAATCTGAGTTATAATCTACAAATTAGAGAGAAAATCTAAAGAAAAACCCTAAGCTCGTTTCTGCACTTGAGCTTCTGAGATCTGCCCTTCCTCTGTTGCTATGCAGGGGTATTTATAGGAGAAAATCAGAGGATAAGAAGCATATGAAGATAAGAGGAGCAAAATATCTCTGATTTTGAATTCTTCTTTTATCTCCAAACTTGTTTTGACTTATTCATAGAAGTTCAAATCTGTCCTGCAACCTGTTATCATGTTGATCACTGAAAATGACTTATCTGCTGACTGCATTCGAAAGTTTGATCAACACAAGAGTTGTAGTCCTTCAAATCTTCTTTCTGGAGCATCTTGAATTATCGAATTTCAATATCGGTAGCAAAAGTTATGATCTGAACACTAAAACGTGTACAGTCTGAATCCGAATTTTTTGAAACGATTTTATCTTTAAACTCTTCTCCTTTTATCTTTAGATTTGTCTTGCAAGCAACTAGGGTGAGTAGAAGTCCATCCTTTTCCTCTTCTTTTAGCAATTAGGAGATCTTTCTTATCCTTCCTTTTCTTCACTTAAATTTTAAATAAAGAGTTTAAAAATCTAAGTTTAGATTAGGTTAGATAATATGAAACTTCTAAATTACTACAACTTTTGCACATGGGCTTGCACATGGGCTTTTTGGGCTTCATTTAGGCTTTATTCTTTTATTTAAATAATTACTCAAGGCCTGCACACATTAAATAATAAAACATTAGTAATAGTGCATAATTATATGAATAAATATGGAAATATGATAGTAAATGTAATAATAAATATGCACTTTTTACTACCTATCACACCCTCACACTTATCTTTTTGCTCGTCCTTGAGTAAAAATCAAAAAGAAAGAGGAAAAGAAAAGAAAAATTAATCTATCCTAACTCACTTTCGTAGGAATCACGATTGCACTTAGCACGTGCAACAAGCCGTTAAACCTCTAGGTTACCCTAGAGGACGAGTGTTGTCTCGTGAGGGTTTTCAGCGGATTACACCCACAAAATCCATAAAAAGGAAAATATTGAAATATATTTGAAGAGACTAAGCAGTCTATAAGTTTTAGGATTATCATTTTTATTCATTCTTAAACTTAGTCTTTATAAAGTAAATTGTTGTCCATTTTAGGTAAGGATTAAAATTGAATTTTTTGTATAGTCTTTTTTGTTACCAAAAGTCATATGCACCCTTGTGAATCTAGGGATTCCTTAACTTGGACTCTCATGTCTCTTATTATTATTATGATTTTTTTTTTAATATGTATAACTCATCTAATTTTCTTTCGTGTAAGTATCAAGGCTTCTTGAGGCCCTCATACCTAACTAATTGACTATTAGATGTGTTAATACATATATAATATTTCTTAATTTTCTTAGGCTTTCTAATCCACCCATGTAGCGAACTTAAAGTCGGTGGCTCCCAAACTGGTTGGTTTTAGGGCACCGGGTGAGAAGACACCCCACGGACTTAAGGATTCGAGTGAACTAGGCCACAAAACTAAGGACTTTATTTATAAAACCACCTTTAGGCGTGAATACTTATGCTTCTTGAGGCACATGTATCCATCTTAATTAGTGAATTTCTTTATTTTTTTTATTTTTTATGAGGCACGAGGGTCTTTGTTTTGGAATTCTAGATATGCACTAGGTATGCACATTTCATTAAGGTAAAAATCAAGACTAATTACTTATTCAATTTCTCCTCCTATACCTAAAAATTAAACAATTTATTTATTTTGACCAAGTTTTTCGAAATCCTAATCATGATTTTCCTAATTCTTAAAACTAACTTAGATTTCTTTCAAAAAAAATAAGTCAAAATATTGTCCTTTTTATAAATTTTTTTTATAAATTTTTTTTTATTTTTTTATTTTTTTATGTTAGAATAAATAAAGAGAAAAGAATAAAGAATTTTTTTTACTTTATATTTTTTTTTACTTTACATATACTTTACATACCCTTCCCCCACACTTGTTTCATGCATTGTCCCTAATGTATGAATGAAATGCATGGATGCATGAATTGGCAGAAAGATATAGTTACCGATACAGTGGGTCAAAAAGACTCATGGATGCATTCACTTCCGGAACTGATTCCAAAAAGATTTTAAGACGTTGACCATTTACCTTGAATGTACTGCCATTTTTTGGATCGTAGATCTCTATCGCTCCGTGTGGAAACACGATCTTAACAATGAACGGCCCTGTCCATCTTGATTTTAACTTGCCGGGAAAAAGATGAAGTCTAGGTTTATAGAGTAACACTTTTTGTCCTTGGACAAAAGTTTTTCTCGTGATGAACTTATCATGAAAGACCTTAACCCTATCCTTCGCAATTTTCGCATTGTCGTATGCTTCGTTCCTCAATTCCTCTAGTTCAGAAATTTGCAATTTTCGAAGCTCACCGGCCTTATTTATATCGAAATTCAGTTGCTTAATTGCCCATAAGGCCCGGTGCTCTAGCTCAACAGGAAGGTGGCAAGCCTTTTCAAAGACTAGTCTGTAGGGAGACATTCCTAGAATCGTCTTAAAGGCAGTCCTATATGCTCATAGGGCATCCACCAATTTGGTGGACCAGTCCTTCCTATTCTGATTCACAGTTTTCTCCAAGATGAGCTTGACTTGCCTATTGGAAACTTCTACCTGTCCACTAGTTTGAGGATGGTAGGGCGTAGATAACTTGTGAGTTATGGCGTATTTTCGCATAAGAGCTTCAAAAGTTCTATTGCAAAAATGTGTACCATTGTCACTAATTATGGCACGATGGGTTCCAAAGCGCGAGATGATGTTTTCTTTCAAGAATTTGACAACAACTTTGTTGTCATTTGTCTTGCAAGGGACGGCTTCAACTCATTTTGAAACGTAATCTACAGCCAATAAGATATATTGGTGCCCAAACGAATTAGGGAAGGGTCCCATAAAATCAATGCCCCAAACATCGAAAAGTTCTACTTCTAGAATGGATTTAGGGGCATCATATTTCGTTTGGAAATTCTTCCTATCATTTGACATCTTGTGCAAGTCTTGCAAAACTCGAATGCGTCTTTGAACACAGTAGGCCAATAAAAGCCACTCTGCAGGATCTTTTCGGCAGTTTTACGGGGACCAAAGTGTCCACCGCAAGCGAACTCATGATAAAAGGCTAGAACGCTTCTAGTCTCCTGATCGGGGACACATCTCCTAATAATTTGGTCACTACAATATTTGAAAAGGTATGGATCTTCCCATATGTAATATCGGACTTGAGACAAGAACCGATATCTATCCTATTTTGACCAATTAAGTGGTGTTTGGTTTGTGACTAAGTAATTTACTATGTCAGCAAACCATGGTTCCTTAGAGATGGATAGAAGTTGTTCATCGGGAAAATTGTCATTGATGGGCAGTTCGTCGGAGGGTGCATTAGGCACGCGAGAGAGATGGTCTGCGATAATATTTTCAACACCTTTTTTATCTCGAATTTCGAGATCAAATTCTTGAAGGAGGAGGATCCAACGAATGAGTCAGGCCTTCGCATCCTTTTTAGCATAAGGTATCGAAGTGCAGAATGGTCGGTGAAAATCGTGGTCTTGGTCCCAAGTAGGTATGGGCGGAATTTCTCCAAAGCGAACACTACTGCCAAGAATTCCTTCTCGGTTGTATCATAGTTCATTTGGGCGTCATTAAGCGTCCTACTCAAATAATAGATCACGTGCTGCTTGCTATCCTTACGCTGTCCTAAGACAGCACCTATCGCAAAATCTGAGGCATCGCACATGATCTCAAAAGGCTTGGACCAGTCCGGAGGTGAGATGATAGGTGCAGAAATAAGTTCCACTTTCAACTTTTCCAAAGCACTATTGCACCTATCGTCAAATATGAAGGGCACGTCTTTAGCTAGAAGGTTTGTAAGGGGTCTAACAATTTTGCTAAAATCCTTAATGAACCTACGATAAAACCCAGCATGTCCTAAGAAAGACCGAATGTCCTTCACACATCGTGGAATTGAAAGTTTGGCTATGATCTTCACCTTAGCCTTGTCCACTTTGATCCCTTCCCTAGATATCTCATGACCTAGGACAATCCCATGCTGCACCATGAAGTGGCACTTTTTCCAATTGAGGGTCAAGTTCTTTTCGGTGCATCTACTCAGTACTAGCTCCAAGTGATGGAGACAATGGTCAAATGAATTTCCATAGACGGAGAAGTCGTCCATGAAAATCTCTAAAAAGCGCTCGACCATATCAGAAAACAGGCTTAACATATAACGTTGGAATGTGGCGGGGGCATTACATAGGCCGAACGGCATTCGACGGTATGCAAATGTCCCAAATGGGCACGTAAACGTTGTCTTTTCTTGGTCCTCTGGGGCTATAGGGATTTGGTTATACCCTGAATAACCGTCCAAGAAACAGTAATACTCATGACCGGCTAATCGTTCCAGCATTTGGTCGATAAATGGGAGAGGAAAATGATCTTTCCTAGTGGCGGCGTTCAACTTGCGATAGTCTATGCATACTCGAACCTTAGTAGGCAATCGTGTTTGCACTAACTCATGCTTGTCGTTTTCTACCATAGTAAAGCTAGACTTCTTAGGGACCACATGCATTGGGCTAACCCATTCGCTATCGGAAATGGGATAAATGATCCCATTATCTAACAGTTTCACTATTTCGGCTTGTACAGCCTCCTGCATGAGTGGGTTTAACCTACGCCGTGGATCCCTCTTCGTTTAACCCCTTCCTCTAGATGAATACGATGCTGGACTATCGTAGGGCTTAGTCCCTTGATATCTGCTATAGTCCAGCCAATGGCTTCCCTATGTCTCCTAAGGGTTGCCAATAGGTTTTCCTCTTGCCTATTAGTCAAATTGGATGCAACTATGACGGTAACGTCTCTTGTTCACCTAGGTAGGCATACTTAAGATGTTTAGGCAAGGCCTTTAACTCCAATGAAGGAGGTGGCTCGATGGGTGGAGGTGTTAAGCTTGACTTTTCCATCTCTATAGAACTTGGATTTGCTGCCCATTCGATCTCATCAAGGTTGAGATCACTTGATTCTAAGTCTTCCTCTTCCACTGACTCTAGTGTGATCTCCTCATCATGCTCACTCGTCATGTTTTCAATGAAGTTAAACCTCAAAGGGTTGGTCAGTCATATCGTAGGGATGCTTACCTAAGTTGAAAACATTGACTTCCTTGGTCATATCCCCAAAAGTCAATCTCATGGATCCGTTTCTACAATTTATAATTGCATTCGCGATTGCTAGGAACGGTCGTCCTAAGATGACGGGGGTTTGGGTCCTAGGATTAGACACAGGTTGTGTCTCTAAAACAATGAAATCGACTGGGTAAATGAATTCTCCCACCCATATGAGGACATCATTGATCTCTCCCTTAGGAACTTTGATTGAGCGATCAGCCAATTGAATAGTAACTTGGGTTGGGTTGAGTTCACCAAATCCAAGTTGTTGATATACGGAGAAAAGGAGCAAATTGATGCTAGCTCTTAAATCGAGGAGTGCTCGATTGATTTCAGCTCGACCTATGGTGCAAGAGATGGTGGGGCAACCAGGGTCCTTGTACTTGACTGGGATCTGCTTGGACAATAGCTCACTAATGTTAGTGGCTAGAAAAACCTTCTTAGGCACATTTGTCTTTCTTTTCTTGGTGCACATGTCCTTAAGGAATTTTGCATAACTAGGGACCTGTTGGATTGCATCAAGAAGTGAGATGTTGAGCCTAACTTGATTGAACACCTCAAGTAGTTTCTCCATATGTGCATTGTTGTTTCTTCTAAGCCTATTTGGAAATGGGGCTATAGGCTGGTGCACCTGTCCTGCTGACTTTTCAACTTCAGTTTCATTAGAGCTGGGTGGAGAAGGAGTGGAGCTAGATGGAATGGATGACTGAGATGGATCATGTGGCATGGATACTCGATTATCAACTTGTTTCCCCGATCTTAGTGTATGAACCAAGTTACACTGGTTTGGGTCTTGAGCCTAATTGGCTAGCCTAGGATTCCTAGGATTTGACAATGGTTGACTCGGTAGAGTTCCCCTCTGTCTCTCTTGTTGGTTCAATTGGATCTCTATCCTAGTTAAGACTTGAGCCAGCGTGTCGTGGCTTTTAACTAGAGTGTCCACCTTTCTTTCCAAATTTAAGAGTCTTGTCTCTATTTGCGAATTTTGAAAAGATGGTGGAGGATTTTGACTAGGAAAATTTTGTTGATAGGGCGGATTTTGAAAATTGTTGGAGAATTTGGGCCTAGTTTGATCATTGTTGCTTGGGCCCCATGAAAAATTGGGATGATTTCTCCAACCGGGATTGTAGGTGGGCGAATAAGGATTGTTGGCGGGCCTTGTGAAGGCCGCACTCATATGTTCGGGCAAGCTTTGATGCGCGATAAAGACGGGACATTCCTCGAACACATGGTTCATATCTTGACAATAAGTACAACCCGCCAAAAGTGTTGGGCTGACTTGGTTCACAGAGACTGGTTCTTTAGTTTCAAGAGCCTCTAGTCTTCGCATCACAGCAGCTAACTTAGTATCGGTTGCTATGTTGGCCTCAATGGAATGGATACCTCCTTTAGAAGAAGTAGGGTCATTAGGCCTAAATTTTTCTGGAGTAGGTTCCCATTGGATGGTATTATCAGCTAATTCTTCATATAATAACCATCCTTCATCTTCGTTCTTTTGCAGAAATCCTCCTTGGCACATGGATTCTAACAACGTTTTAGTTTGATAATCTAATCCATCATATAGAACTTGGCAAAGTCGCCATTTCTCTATCCCATGGTGAGGGCATTGGGCAAGGAGGTCCTTAAAACGTTCGAAATATTTTCAAAAAGGTTCATTGGCTGTTTGCTTAAACTGTAAGATGTTCTTCCTAATCAGTGCAGTCTTGTGGACGAGATAAAATTTCTTTAAGAAGGCCTTAACGAAATTATCCCAAGAAGATATTGAACCGTCCTCTAAACTGTAGAGCCATTTCTTTGCTAAATCCTTCAAAGCAAAGGGGACAAACCTAAGTTTGATGGCATCTTTTCCTAACTTAGGTATCTTCATCATGAGACATACTTCTTCAAATTCCCTTATGAAGAAGTATGCATCCTCGGATTCAAGTCCATGAAATTTGAGAAGGGTGTTGATATATTGTGGCTTGAGCTCAAATTGGTCAACACCTTCATCAGTAAGCTTGATGCAAGAAGGAAGAGAGGTCCTAATAGGATAGAACCTATCTTGGAGTGACGGTGGTTGTGCCATGTGTGAGTCGGGCTTTTGCTCATGTGGTGAACTAGTTCTAGTTAGCCTGGATGTAAGTGGGTCTCTCGACCAAGCGGACATGCACAATTATCAAACAAGTTCACCCAATCAATCAATAAAAAGAAAAACAAACAAAATTCCTATTCTAGGGTAAGCCTTGACCTAGACGACTCCTAACTTTAGACTGTCCTTAGGAGGTCTATTGTCGACCTTAGCGACAAGTTAATCGGCCAGGCAGGTGGCAAGACCGGTTGGAGGTTTTCCGTCAAAAACGTTCCTTAATTAAATAACCACCGTTCTTCGGGCTTTCGGCCCTCAATCCCCTGCCTAGACACTGATTTGGCGAGAGTTAATTTCGAACAACTTTCCCCCTTCAGCCAATCTCCTAGTGAGTCCGAGTTAACCTAGGTCCAACGTCTAGTCAAATTTTACTTAAGGTTAGGGTTGTGAGTGTGACAGAGATGATTTGTGGGCCAAGGAAGGGTGATGAAATCCCCACCTTATCTTGTTTATGAGTTTTGCCCTTAAGATATTTTTGTGTACGTGTAAAGCAGTAGAAAAGTAATCACTCAAAAAGCAGTAAATCAGCCAAGAGTGTTTCCTAATCTAAATGCAATGCAAACGTACCTTGTCGCCAGCACTCTTCAACAGAATTAAAAAAAAATTAAAATAGACACGTGCCTAAGATGCAAGAGTCTAATTTTTTTTATTATCAACAAATGAGTTACTGTTATTAATTAGCAGTTACAGGATGCTCACAGAGAAAATATATCACAGCAGTAAGCCAAATTTGCAATTTTTAGCAACCTGCAGAAAACTGTATGAGTAGTGAACTACTCAGGCCGCGGAATCGCGGCTTTTGCCGCGGACCCGCGGCTCTGAAGTAGGCTCTGTTGCTCTGCCTTCGAGGACAGAGGCACAGAGTTGCTATGTGTCCTCGCTGCTGTTTAGTTTTCCTATTCTCTAAACCTGCAAACAGAAAGAATAAAAGAGTTAGTTTTGAGAAAATCGTGCCGTTCCTTCCCCAACAACGGCGACAAAATTTTAATTGAGATTTTACCCGCACACAAAATATAGTATTTCAGTTTTAAGAATAATAGTGCATGGTGCTCAATACTACCACTATAGCAAGTGGCTATGCGGGTCGTGATCCACAGGGAGGGACTAGCGATGGAAGCTTGTTTAGTAAGTTCTTTTTTTATAATGTTATTTACAATGATATTTACAATGAAGAAGTGTGAAAAAGATTGGGAATTGGTGATTTACACTAAAATTAAAAGAAAGACAAAAAACTAAAAACTTATTTACCTCTTTGGCGTCTGCTTACCTTGGAACCGTGTCAATGATGTACCTTTCTTTGAAGGCAAACGAAGCATGGAATATGAGATCTTCCCTATTCCCGATCTATACTACAAATAAAAGGGCGAGCTATACTACCATGGAAATAGATCTTCATCACCATAAACCATCAACCGCACTTGCAAGGAGAAGGCAACTTCGAAGCTCTTGGTTTCATATGGATCCACAAACACAAAAGAGGGAAACAAAAACAAAACTAGAATAGAAAAAGAAGCAAACTTCGATTTGATTTTATTAACAATGGAAGAAAAGATTACTTACACCGATGTCACCTCAGGACAAGCTTGATCTCCTTCCTCCATGAAAGTATCCTCTCCTCTCAGTTGCATAAAGAAAATTAAAAATTACAAAAAAGAAAAACCTAAGTTACAATGTACAAATTAGAGAGAAAATTTAAAGAAAAACCCTAAGCTCATTTCTGCACTTGAGCTTCTGAGATCTGCCCTTCCTCTGTTGCTATGCAGGGGTATTTATAGGAGAAAATCAGAGGATAAGAAGCATATGAAGATAAGAGGAGTAAAATATCTCTGAATTTGAATTCTTCTTTTATCTCCAAACTTGTTTTGACTTATACATAGAAGTTCAAATCTGTCCTGCAACTTGTTATCATGTTGATCACTGAAAATGGCTTATCTGCTGACTGCATTCGAAAATTTGATCAACACAAGAGTTGTAGTCCTTCAAATCTTCTTTCTAGAGCATCTTGAATTATCGAATTTCAATATCTGTAGCAAAAGTTATGATCTGAACACTAAAACGTGTACAGTCTGAATCCAAATTTTTTGAAACGATTTTTATCTTTAAACTCTTCTCCTTTTATCTTTAGATTTGTCTTGCAAGCAATTAGGGTTGAGTAGAAGTCCATCCTTTTTCTCTTCTTTTAGCAATTAGGAGTTCTTTCTTATCCTTCCTTTTCTTCACTTAGATTTTAAATAAAGAGTTTAAAAATCTAAGTTTAGATTAGGTTAGATAATATGAAACTTCTAAATTACTACAACTTTTGCACATGGGCTTGCTCATGTGCTTTTTGGGTTTCATTTAGGCTTTATTCTTGTATTTAAATAATTACTCAAGGCCTGCATACATTAAATAATAAAACATTAGTAATAGTGCATAATTATAGGAATAAATATGAAAATATGATAGTAAATGTAGTAATAAATATGCACTTTTTACTACCTATCAGTTTAGATCCATTGTAAAGATTAGATAGTGTGGTATGCTCAAGTTCACAACGCACACACTTATTTTAAGTTTCATGTTTATTGGTTTTGGTTTTTGGTTTAACCGATCTTGATTTTCATGGAAGGTATTATATCAAAATAAGTTTACATGGTTTAATGTATATTAGATTTGATCTATATACATGCATGCTTCATATTTTTAGAAAAACTTATTTTGATAGTCTATTCATGTATTTGGGTTTTGTATTTAAACAAAACTTATTTTCGGATTTAATGTCAAAAATATTTATATATATCTCTATCATGTATATTGGATTCTATCCATATACTATATGCTTCAAAGTTATTTAAATATCATATTTTTGTATTTACATGTGTTTTGAAAAAATCGGATTTCCATTTCAAAAATATAAGTTTTGGAAAATATAGAATTTGGTTTAAGGCAAAATTTTCAAGTCACAAAAATAGTTCAAAATGTTTGTAACATGGTTTGATTTTTACTCAAACATATTTGTATTTCAAAGATTTAACATGAACTGATTTTTGTGGAATTTATGTGATTTTATGGGATTTATTTGAAGTTAAAAAGACCAGATTTTAAATCCTGAAAATACCTGCCAGGCTCTGGCGGTCGACCGGGACGGTCGACTGGACCAGTAGTCGGTCGACCGATGTGCACGAGACGTGCACAAAGGCTAAGTTGGCTTGGCCGGTCACCGTGCGGTCGACCGACTGAAGTCACCCGACTCTCGGGTGGGGGCGGTCGACCGTGAGCTTTGGCCCGGTCGACGGCCAGAGAGCAATTGCTCTCTGGATCTGGCACGGTCGACCAGGCGGTCGATCGAAGGGCTCAATGGTCGATTTTTTGATCGTTGGCCGGTCGACCGGCCGGTCGACCGGAAGGGCATTCTGGCCCTTTTCAGCTGCCAACGGGCATATTTTCAAAGGGGCTATAAATACCTCAATTTGAAGTTGGTTTTTGATAAGGATTTTGAGAGCTAAAATTTCTATCTTCTAAAGTATTTTAATACAAGTTTTCAAAAGAGTTTTAGAGCCAAAAGATTTGATCTTTATTTGTTTTCAAGGATTGGAAAATTCAAAGAAAAATATAGATTTAGGATATTTGTTTTGTTCTTCATTCTACATCTATTCTAGTTGTTTTCCCAAGTATTTTTCTTTATTATTTGATTTTCAAACACCTTGATTTCTCACACTTGAGCTTATCTTCTATCCTATCTATAGGATCATTGTTTTGTGGGGAAAGAATTAGTTTGTGGTCTTTGAGATCACCAAATTTTAAACCTTCCATCTTTGTGATATCCCTCTAGTGATAGGTGATTGAATTGTTATCCCTCAAGTGTGAGGTGATAGTGAAAATGGTATTTGGCTCCCTCTAGTGAGAGCTGGAGATTGTGTTGGAATCCCTGAAGTGTGAGGTGATTGTGTTTGAGTGGCTTTGTGCCTATCCCTCTATTGTGAGGTTGATATTGTGGTGGCTTTGTGCCTAGCCTCTAAGTGTAGAGGTTGTGTTGTATTTGAGAGAGGAGTTATGTACTCTCGGTTATTGTATTGCCCAAAATCCTCAGTGGAGGTTTCCTGTGTGGGAAATTCTGTATGGACGAGTTAGTGGAAATCCTTCTGTGTGAAGGCAGGGACGTAGAGCTGTGTGCTCGAACCTCGAAACATATCTTGGTGTTTGCGATTGATCCACTTTCTCTAACTCTCTCTTATATTGTACCTTGCATTGATTCATATTGTCATATCACACTTATATGCTTGGTTGTATTTGTTTGTGTGCCTCACTTGTGTTTAACCAAGAGAGCTTCATATAGCACCTCAACTCTTATTCAGAGGAATCAAGAGGAGTTAGTCCAGAGCCCTTCACCGGGAATTCGGCTACACTATTTTGTTACACTAAGTATGTTACAATTAAGTTTTAATTTTCACATTATTGTTCATAGATTAGTCGTACACCTATTTACCCCCCTCAGGCGTACTTTCAATTGGTATTAGAGCCTACACTCCTGATATTAGGTTTAAGCACCTAAGAGTATGATCTTGGTTTTACTAATCTATATTTGCATTTGCATTTGCACACATATAGTTGACACTCATGGATAGCCCTCCCATGTTTGATGTCTCTAGAATTGATATATGGATGGTTATGATGAGTTGCCATTTAAAAGCCATAGGTTATTAGGTTTATCTTGCCATTACCAAGGAATCCTATCTTAGTGATAGCAAGCATATTGAGGCCAATGCACTAGCCCTAAAGGCACTTAGAGCATCTCTTGATAAAAAATATTTACATATGTTTTCTCATTATGATTCTGCTTTTGCAGTGTGGAATATTTTGACATCTCCCGAGCTACAATCGCTTATCAATAAGAAGAGGAAATCTAGTTGAGACGAGTCCGACGGACGTCACTTCATGGTCCAAGGGAATGACTCCCTTGAGGTACATTCGGGTACTCAACTAGATATTAGTACTAGTTCTTATTGTATTGAGTGTATGGATGCACATGCCTTAAATAATGAACTAGCTAAAAATTATGAAAATTTGATTTCAAAATATAAACTTTTGAAAAAGGATAGTTTTGTTTTAAAAGAAGAAAATAAAAATTTATCTTCTAGACTTGAGATTGATTTGCAAGAAAAGGATGAGATTTCAAGTGAACGTGACTCACTTAAATCCCAACTTGATCTTGCTCTAAAAGAAAATGAAATTTTGAAAAATAAAATGATTGTGAAAATGCTTTGAAGAAAAATGAAGTTCTATCTTCAAAACTTGTTTTTGTTTTAAAAGAAAATGACTGAAAAACAAAATTATTTCTATTTCAAAGGATTTAGAATTAATGTCCAATGAAAATGTCTCTTTGAAAAATGATTTAGATACACATGTTTGCCATGCTAGTATAACTTCACCACCTAGTGTATCCATTGCATGCATATATTCTATAATTGAAAATGATATATCTATACTTAAGAAGAGTGTTAAATGTTTGGGCTCCCCTTTGAGCCATAGTGCCATGAATCATACACGTTTGAAATCTATGTTTCGAAAGAAACAAGTTCCTTCTATGCATGCACACAAACCACGGCATACACATGCTTCCCAGGTTCACACCCATCACACAATGTATGCTCATGTGTATACTTGTACACATTGTGGACGTAAGGGCCACCTTGCTAAGTTTTGTTATGATCGTATACATGATTCAAATTTAGCAACTAATTTGTTTGGGTTAGAAAAGGAGCTAATCCCCATGGACCCAAAAGAGTATGAGTACCAAAGACCACTCCTATTCTATTTGATGTAGGTGTAGGCTCTCACATGACGTGAGAGTGATGATGCCTTGAGGTGGATGCGTTCCGAGCTTAAAGAGGACAATTTGGATGCATCACTTTTAAGGGGAGTTTGGTGGGACGACCACCTCGGTTTGGAGACATAGAGATGTACCCTCATGGTTTTGATAACGATCTCTAATTCCTTATTATGTTTACATGCTTTCCATATTATTCACTTTTAGCATGTTTTGATGTTTCATGATTAGGATGTTAAATGTCATGATATTTAGATTTGTGATATATATGATTAGTATTTGAGACACCCATGTTTATATGGATTTATTTAGTGTTCTCAACTTTAGTTTAACTAACATGTATTCATTTACCATAATGATCATATAAGTTTTGTTTTGATTTCTATGCTTCATGTTATGATTACATGTTTGGATGTTAGTTTTTCATTAAAACTTGGATATATACTTGTACAACTAGTGAGCCACAAATAAATTATTACATGTTTGTGCTTGAATGCTCATTTGTACTCATTAGATGTACTAGTATAGTCTAGTTTTGATAATTCATACATTTTAACTTGTATTCCCATTTTGTACATGTTTATGTTTAACTTCATGTATATGTCTATTTTTTCTAAACTAATGGTTATACATATACATCCTTGAGCCACTTGCCTTCATGCATATACTTTTGTAGACTCATTTATGTTTGAATATGTATGTATACTCTAGTTTGTACAAAACATACACATACCTTGAAGGATTCTAATTTTGATGATTTTCATATTTTTAAGGAATTTCGTATTTGAGCTTAATTGTCTATTTCCATGACTTTGTATTTCACATTATACTTATACACTCACATCATTTTTGTTTACTCATGATTTGTTTTCATAAGAGTATATATACTTTATAGACCCTTGAGTGTTTGATGATCATGTGATTTTCATATTTTTCATGAAAAATATATTTTTATTTTATTCCTTGCTTGAAGGATTTCGTACTAGTTTACAAATTTTTCATATAACTAGTTCGTATTCTTTATTTGGTAGAGTTTTCAAACATGTTATATTATTTTCAAACTTATTTTTGAAAATCCATACCCTTCCAAGGGCGGCTGGTTGGGCGACCATGCCTTATATGCTCATTATTGAAAATCTATTTAAAACATGTGCATGAAATGGGTGGTAGGAAGTATGAGTTATACACTTGATCTTATTTTATTTTCAATAGATATCATTATATCTTTTCAATTGGTATCACTATTGACATTCTTTTTGTATACTCATATATATTTTATATATGAATGCTTACACTTCAAATAGTATCAATTTCGATTGGTATTTAATTTTTCATACATATATATTTTATTTGTGCTTACTATATCTCTATATCTTTGAGCACAAAATTTTGGTTATGCTAAGCTTGATTCTTAAATGACTATTATATTTTAATTGATTATGTTTCAATTGGTATCTTATACAAGTTTATGCATCATTTTGTTTGGTATTTCATAAAGAGGGAGAAAATTCATATTTTACCTTTTAATTGGTTTTGTTTACCTTTGGTATTTTACTCCCACACTTTATGATGAAAAGTGATTAAAAATGATATTGATTTTTATTTGGTATCATATGTTCCTAATGAAAAATCATTTTCTATTGGTATATGTTTCATTCTCAATATTGGTATCAAAAATATTAAATTGATATTATTCTATATTTGGTATTTTCATTGTAAAATGAGTTTAGTGTTTGACCAAAAAGATTGCTTTATGTTTTTCAAATTGGTATCAAAAGTGTAAAATATTTTCAATTGGTACTAATTTTTATAATTGGTATCCAGATTACCTATATGTAATCTTTCTTTTGATAACAAATTTTTTTTTGTTGTTTTCTTCAAAATGTTTTATTTACTTTCAATTGGTATAATATATGCATGTTTATTTAAATTTATATTAAAAACATTTGTTTTATGTACTTTCAATTGGTATGCTTTATTTATTTTCAATTGATATCATGATGACTAAATTGATATATTTTTTTCTATTGGTATCATAATGTTTTAATTTGATTTCACCCCTTATTGATTTTTTAGTTTCAGATAAAAAGGGGGAGAACATTGTTTTATTGTCTACTTTAACCCCTTTGTTGATGATTGACAAAAATGGGGAGAAGTATTTGAGTATATATGCATGTTTATTTATAAGTTTATATTAAAGTTTATTTCATATGGTATCAAGAGAGTTTATTTTATGTTTTGTTGATATTGGTATCAAGAGCATGGATATTAGTATCAAGAACATGTTTTGTTGTTTTGTTTTATTGGTATCAAGAACTTTTATTAAAAATTTTATTGTTGGTATCAAGACCTTTTATTGATTATCTTTCAATTGGTATCAAGAGCTTTTATTGATAAGCTTTCAATTAAAATTTTAATAAAAGTTCTTAATACCAATAAAATAAAACAACAAAACATGTTCTTGATAGTAATATCCATGCTCTTGATACCAATATCAACAAAATATAAAACAAACTCTCTTGATACCAATATAAAACAAACTTTGATATAAACTTTATTGATAAGCTTTCAATTGAAATTTTTATTGGTATCAAGAGCAACTATTTAAAGAACATATTTATTTTAAGTTTATATTTTCAATTGGTATTTAAGAACATGTCTATTTTAAAAAAAGGAAAAGTAATTTATTTTAAAAATTTCCTATCAAGAGCATGTTTATTTCATTGATTTATGCATGTTTATGCATATTCATGTTTAACATTCATTGGATATCTTATTGTTTATTACTATGCATGAGTTAAGGGGGAGCTTCTTTGAAGCTTAACTTTAATCCATGCATATATAACTTCATGAGTTTTGTCATCATCATAAAGGGGAAGATTGTTGGCCCAGAGGCCTTCCACTCTAGTTTTGATGATGATTAACTCATATAGTTATAGTTTACTAATAATCATGTGATATTTAGTTTTAGATATTTAACCAAGATATTAGTAGGTGATTAGCTTCAACAAAGGTGTTTTGGAGCTTTCACATGGTGATTCAAGAGCTCGAGCGTCAAGTTCATATCTAGCACTCGGTTGGAGTCAAGCTCGTTGGATCGCGTTTGGATCGAGTCAACTTGGAGACGGCGTTCTACAAGAAAGCTTCATTTCATTTAGTTAAGTTTTAGTTTAGATCCATTGTAAAGATTAGATAGTGTGGTGTGCTCAAGTTCACAACACACACACACTTGTTTTAAGTTTCATGTTTATTGGTTTTGGTTTTTGGTTTAACCGATCTTGGTTTTCATGAAAGGTATTATATCAAAACAAGTTTACATGGTTTAATGTATATTAGATTTGATCTATATACATGTATGTTTCATATTCTTAGAAAAACTTATTTTGATAAGCTATTCATGTATTTGGGTTTTGTATTTAAACAAAACTTATTTTCAGATTTAATGTCAAAAACATTGATATATATCTCTTTCATGTATATTGGATTCTATCCATATACTATATACTTCAAAGTTGTTTAAATATCATATTTTTATATTTACATGTGTTTTGGAAAAATCGGATTTCCATTTCAAAAATACAAGTTTTAGAAAATACAGATTTGGTTTAAGGCAAAATTTTCAAGTCACAAAAATAGTTCAAAATATTTGTAACATGGTTTGTTTTTACTCAAACATGTTTGTATTTCAAAGATATAACATGAACTGACTTTTGTGGAATTTATATGATTTTATGGGATTTATTTAAAGTTAAAAAGACCAGTTTTTAAATCCTGAAAAATACCTGCCAGGCTCTGCGGTCGACCGGGACGGTCGACCGGACCAGTAGTCGGTCGACCGACCCGGTCGACCGATGTGCACGAGACGTGCACAAAGGCCAAGTTGGCTTGGCCGGTCGACCGTGCGGTCGACCGACTGAAGTCACCCCACTCTCGGGTAGGGGCGGTCGACCGGGCGGTCGACCGTGAGCTTTGGCCCGGTCGACCGGCCAGAGAGCAATTGCTCTCTGGATCTGGCACGGTCGATCGGACAGTCGACCTGAGGGCTCAACGGTCGATTTTTTGACCGTTGGCCGGTCGACCGGTCGATCATTCTGGCCCTTTTCAGCTGCCAACGGGCAGATTTTCAAAGGGGCTATAAATACCTCATTTGAAGTTGGTTTTTGATAAGGATTTTGAGAGCTAAAATTTCTATCTTCTAAAGTGTTTTAATACAAGTTTTCAAAAGAGTTTTAGAGCCAAAAGATTTGATCTTTATTTGTTTTCAAGGGTTGAAAAATTCAAAGAAAAATAGAGATTTGGGATATTTGTTTTGTTCTTCATTCTACATCTGTTCTAGTTGTTTTTTCAAGTATTTTTCTTTGTTATTTGATTATCAAACACCTTGATTTCTCACACTTGAGCTTATCTTCTATCCTATCTATAGGATCATTATTTTGTGGGAAAAGAATTGGTTTGTGGTCTTTGAGATCACCAAGTTGTAAACCTTCCATCTTTGTGATATCCCTCTAGTGAGAGATGATTGAATTGTTATCCCTAAAATGTGAGGTGATAGTGGAAGTGGTATTTGGCTCCCTCTAGTAAGAGGTGGAGATTGTGTTAGAATCCCTCAAGTGTGAAGTGATTGTGTTTGAGTGGCTTTGTGCCTATCCCTCTATTGTGAGGTTGATATTGTGGTGGCTTTGTGCCTAGCCTCTAAGTGTAGAGGTTGTGTTGTATTTGAGAGAGGAGTTGTGTACTCCCAGTTATTATATTGCCCAAAATCCTCAGTGGAGGTTCCCTGTGTGGGAAGTCTTGCGTGGACGAGTTAGTGGAAATACTTCTGTGTGAAGGCGGGGACGTAAAGCTGTGTGCTCGAACTTCGAAACATATCTTGGTGTTTGCGATTGATCCACTTTCTCTAACTCTCTCTCATATTGTGTCTTGCATTGATTCATATTGTCATATCACACTTATATGCTTGGTTGGTTTGTTTGTGTGCCTCACTTGTGTTTAACCAAGAGAGCTTTATATAGCACCTCAACTCTTATTCAGAGGAATCAAGAGGATTTAGTCCAGAGCCCTTCACCGGGAATTCGGTTACACTCTTTGGTTACACTAAGTGTGTTATAATTAAGTTTCAATTTTCGCATTATTGTTCATAGATTAGCCGTACACCTACCCTCTCTCTAAGTGTACTTTCATTATTCTGCGTCGAGATTAGGATTAAAGAGAGAGCAAAGTCAGGGACCATAGGGAAAAGTAAAAGAAAAAATAAAAATATATAAAGAAGTAATAATTGGAAGGAACTAATTTATGCTGAGGTGAATGAAGCTGTAACGAATAAAAATAAGAATTTTTTTGCCTAATTATAAAGAAAAATAGGTGATGACGAATTTTTATAATTACTATTACCCTGCTCTAAGGTGTACCTTAAACTTCAATTTCACAAGTAGTCCTGGATGGAAATAAAAGACCGCAAAAACTCTCCCTAAACTATTGTGATGCTTATCAATTTTCACAAAAGAATTGGTGTTGTCTCTTACTTGCTTATGAGACAGCCCTTCATGATGGATCCAGAATGCATCATGTACATCATATTTCTCAGCTTTAAAGACTTGTTGGATCTTGTATCCAACTAATAAACGTGATGGAACAGATGTTGGAATCAAAAGCAATCTTTTTTTTTTTTTTTTTTTTTTTTTTTAATACAAATGGTGAAGTAGCCGGGCCGCCACCCCCTCCCAAATTTCATTAAAGAGTCATTAACGAAACAAAAACACTGACATAATATAGTAAAAAAGTAACATTAGCAGCAGACATAAAGAAGCTGCAAAAGTACAAAATAAGGCCACACTCCAGCCTCGGAGAAAGACCCATGAAGCTGGAGGAGACATGGGGGATCACTGGCTGCTGCCTGCCGCTGTCCTCGCCCGAGGTGTCTCCACCATCGCCTGTTGATGCATCCACGTCAGCTGGGCGCACTCTCTCCATGGTCACCAAGGGGTAGCCTAGCTCTGTCGGCTGTGTCCTGGGAGGCAATACCAGTCCAGAAAAGAAGATCACAGGTGACTGGCCTCCTATTACGTCCTCTGATGACCTAATGTTACGCTCCCTTCAAAGGCCCCAACAAACAACGGCAACTGCAACCGCAACTGCATTCCAAGGTTAATCACGCGACTGTGCCATTGTGACCAAAAGGTGTTGACATTCGGGGGAGAGGCTGAAATGCCCAGCTTTGCAATCAGAGATTCCCGACTCTTGGTGGCGAAAGTGCAGGGCAGCAGGTGACCTACGCAAATGTTCGGACCTCGCCAATTTTTCTTCACAACGTTGTCGACTGTAAGTATGACATTCCTGGAGAGTGGAGACGAGGGCCGTTTGTTTCGCGTAAAACTCCGTAATTCGTAAATGACTTGCTACCCAGTTACAACTACGGCGTTTGTTTGGACCGTAATTCGTAAAAGACTTACGTAACTCAACTAACACTCACTTGCAACCCAGTTACCACTCACTTACAGCCCAGTTACAGTTAATTTTGTGGTCATACAAATTTGTAATATTTTTTGATATTAATATTAAATTTTTTATTATTTAACTTTTTTAATATTTATTTGCAATATTAAAACTTTTAAAATCACAAATAGTTAATTTTGTGGTCAACTTTTTCACTTACGACTTATACATTACGACAACCAAACACCGTAAAGTACAATAAATACACTTTCCCACTTTACAATTTTATATTATCAACCAAACACCGTAAAATTTACATACATGTAACTCATTTATAATTGTAAAAAACTTTACCAATTACAACTACGATTTACGGCCAGTTATGACAACCAAACAGACCCGAAAGCTCGGACTTTGAGAGGGGGGGCTTAATGCTCTCTAAATAGCCACAGCAATTCCAGACGTGACTCCTCCCTGATTCAGAATTTTGTAAAGAGATCTGACGGAGAACTTTCCCACTGGCTCCCATCTCCATCTAATCTCATTCGCTCGACCAATGATGGGTCTCCAGTCATGAAAAGCAATCAAATTCGTCCTTTCTTCAGGCGAAGAGGGGTTGCGTGGCTGCAACCGCGGGTCCATCTGTTTCTACGCCAAGGATCTTTAACGGTTGACGCGTCTGACACCTCTACAGCTAAAGGTATCAGGAAACAGCCAATCCCTCCAAAAGTCAATCTTGAAACCATCCCAACGCAGAAGTCGGTATATGTAAAGAAAGCTTTTTTTTTTAACTTCATGAATTTCTTTACATGTTCATAATATGTGATAATATTTTACATTAGCTGTCACAGGTTTAGCACAACTCTATTAGTTATTGTTGTATGAATCTCTTTGCAGGAAATGAAGACACTGTGCGGGTGTTTGCTCTGTGCCACAGAATCTAGCCGAAAGGAAGAGCGAGTAGTATCACTAGTGTCAATCAAGTAGAATCAGGATAGACATGATCAAGAAAATTGAGTGGTACTAGGATCAAGTGAAGCGGGTGTGGGGGCGGTGAGAATAAGTTAATGTTTGGGTAGGTATTGAAAGAAATTTTGAAATTTCACTTAATAAGTGTTAAATATAAATACCTCAACTCTCATCTCAATTTTAGAGTTTAGGTGCATGATCAGAACTTTAATATAATATCAGAGTAATTCAAATTCAAATATCACCGGGCACACATTTAAAGCTGATTTAAAAACAAAATATTGGTGCGCAAAAAATGCTCAAAATTTGGCCCATAAAAGGCGCTTGACCCGCGGAATTCGGAATTCAGGTACAGTGGTCTGGAATTTAATTATAAGGAAGAAGATTTCATTCAGTTTATTCATTCAATAAAATTCCAATACTTCTCTAATTTTATTATTTTCTTCTTATAATTTCTCTAATTGTAGCTTGATGGTATAAATATTTTTCACCAGTTCGCTGGTATGTCATTGGGACTTCTTATGGTTTCAAGCCGCTCATGCTTCTTAGGAAACCAAACTGCGAGTGGGAGATGGCTCGAAAATATGTTTTATGATTTCCCCTTTTGCTCTTTCTTTTTGAAAGTAACACAAAAATGTTCTCGTACTCGTGGTAGCCCATTAAATGGAAGCTTGCATTCGTCACCATAATCAAGTTTCTTTGATCAGAATATTCGACGCGGGGAGTGTGAAAGTTGAAACATACATCGACTTATTTTAAGTGCCTCCATCCAATGTTTATTTAGGCCTCGCTCTAGCCCTTAGCGGACTCTCCAAGCACGATCAATTTTTATTTCAATTTATCGTTTCATTTCCTGCTGAAATTGTTAGCTTTTTTTTTTTTGAGGCTCAATGATTGATGGGACAGGAACAAGAATAGATGTTGACATGAGTAAGAGTCCTACCTTGATTTTCCATTGGTTAGTGTTTATGACAGAAAAATAATCTAATAATGTGTTCACCTCATCTATGAACTCATCAATTTCAAAATTCTGTTCAAAATGGGTCAAATATTTTTTCAAGGGATTGTCAAAACAGGGCTCCGCAAATGTGTGACTGATCGAAATATCAATCATGCTGACCTCCTCATGGTCATTCATTATAGGTGGTTGGGAACTATTGTGAAATATGTTTAGCTCGACTGTCATATTCCCAAATGACAAAGTCATAACTCCATTCCTACACCTGATGATAGCATTAGCTGTAGTAAGGAATGGTCTACCTAAAATTACAGGAGAGTGACTGCTGGGATTCATCATTGGTTCAGTGTCTAAGTCAACAAAATCTACAGAGAAATAAAATTCGTCGACCTTCAAAATGACATATTCAACAATTCCCTTGGGGATTTTAACAGACCTATCCGTTAAAAGTAAGATAAGATTAGTGGGTTGTAACTCCCTCAAACCTAGCTGTTTGTACACAAAATAGGATAAAATATTTATACTCACTCCTAGGTCTAACAAGCACCAATCCATTATCTTGTCTCCTATCCTAACTGAGATTGTTGGGCTTCAGGATCCTTATTTTGGAGCAATGAAAAAAGCTCTGGAACTACGCACGCATAAGTGATTACGACCTCCTGGTCCTTGAAGATATATCTTTAGCTCTCTCTCTTACACACATAAATTATATCTTGACAATTACTGATTACTGACATGATTTCTTTTATTCTTGTTATTTTTTTAGAGTAAACATTTGACCTAAAAAAAAAGCTCCCTACGATTCTATTAATAAGATTTTAATGAAAACAATCATGTGAATACAAAATGTTATATCGCCACATAAGCCTCTCGAACTATACAGTTTCGATGCACACATGGGTGCAGGGGAAGTTAGTGCTTCACAATATTAAGCATGCTGAAGTACTGGTATCCATACTCGAGCTATTTCCTAATTTGGAGGACTTCACCTTGGATATCTACAAAGATGATCTCTATTGGAACATGGAGACTGTCAAGAACAAACCCTAGATCACAAATAACTAAAGAAAAGGAGACAGAAGCATATAACGAGGTTCAGTAAGATTGCCTATGTCCTGGGGGCAGATTTAAGAGAGATTTATTGATGATTTGCACAATAAGGGAGACTGCCTATGGGAAGCTTCGATACTTCCCACATTTCGTGCAGTGCTAGCCCCAGCTCCCCCTTCGGAGTGAAGAATGTCCCAGTCTATGGACAGTACAACTCTAGGATGACAAAAAGGTTCGGAGCATTGATCTCTGTCCCGTAGCAGGTTGCCCGCACAACCTCATATAGTCCCAACTGTGTTAACTCAGTTTTAAACTACATCAGCACGTAGTCTGTGATCTGACTCCATCACTGCTTCTTGGATGAATGGGTCCACCCGGGGCCCTGAAGTCTCTCGCCGGATGGTTACCTTCAGCTTTGATAAAGTAGTTGAGGAAAGTCTGCGCCATCGCTGGAGTCTCCCCCGTTGGCACCTCTTTCCCGACAAGGCCGAGATGCAGGCCAAGAACTGATCGAATACCGCCTGCACGTGGAAATCCTGCAGCAGTGACCATTCTGACTTGTACCGAGTCTGCGCTCCAGCTCAAGTCCCAATCCATCCTCCTCTCGTCGTCACCGATTGGAAGAAGGATAAGGGGTAGTGTTGCCTCATTGAGGGGGGATAATATTTAGCTTCCCCGATTTGGAAGACCCATTGTTCTTCCTCAACCAACAACCAGTTCTCGGTATTCGGTGCCGCGTCCTCAAACATGAAAGCGGGTTTACGAAGTTGCGTCTGACTGCTCCCTTAAAAAAGGCTGTAGAGAACACTCCTCAAGAAGCGTGAATGCCCCTCCTGAATTAGCGCATCCCGCTTAGGTGCACTTGCTTCACTAAACAGAGAAGCTTGCCTCTCGAATTGGAAATGAACAGGACCATCCATTCCTCGCGATGAACCAAAAAGGTTGTTTATGGGTCCCATTGGGTAATGTACTGCGACATAGAAAGTTAAAAAAGATTGTTAGCAACATAAACACAAAAGTACAAGTATTACTTGACTAAAGGCATAGCCTTGCCTCGAGGTTGCTTTGCCTAATTGAAGTTCTGCTGAAGACAGAACTAAAAAGAGTCACAAGGCTAGCCTCGGTCAAGGCTAACTTCGCCAAAAGAGGCTAGCTTCGCAGAAGCTAAAGTTCTTCCCAAAAAAAAAGCAGAACTTTAAAAGCCCCAAGGCTAACTTCGTCAACAAGCCTAGCCTCACCAAGGCCTGAGGTTCTGCGAGACAGAACTTCAACTTTGCCAAACGCGAAGAGGGATTGAAATCCCCAAATCTTGGGAAATCCCCAAAATAAGGAATTAAAATCCATAACTTTTGCTGAGTCAAAATTATGGGGAAGTTCTCTAGATTCGCCAGAGTCAAATTCAAGGGAATTATGCCCTAAGATCACAAAGGATCTCTAAAAGAGAATGGCTTTCGTCCATGAAAGAGCCAGAATTAGCTAAGGTTTGAATTTCTCAAGGTAGAAACCCTACCCGCGATGGGTTTCTCAATCACTGGAGGGGCCTCCGGCGCCATCTCCTCCGGAGTCGCGATCTCTTTGCCTGGGCGTTGAGACGATGCCATGAAGACTGTCGAATGTCTTGAAGAAGAAGAAACATGGTAAAACCCTAGCAAGAATCTCAAAGAAGATGAAGAGTTCGCAGAGATTTCTGAAAATCCTAGAGAAATGTGACTTCTCTAGAGCCTCGCGGCTATTTATAGGCATTAATTGCATTAGCCCCGCCTCTTAAAAAAGAGTGCAAGCTGTCATTTTAGATTTTGAAACGACAGCATGAGGGTAAACTCCTTCAGAAAAGCTAATAGACTCACTAGATTTAAGTGCTAGCTTCGCCAAAAGATAACCTCGCCAACTGGGGAAAGCTCTACTAAGAGTTAGGTTTTACCTCCGCCAGAGCTGACTTCACCAAAAATTGTCAGCCTTGTCTAAATGGCTATTTGACAGTCACAAGCAATAACTGTCAAATTAAAAGTATTTCTAAAGTTTGTCCCAATCTACTGCGAACTTTGAAATTTTTGATGGGGGTCTTATTGACACTTACAAAAGACAAACGCCTAAACATCACTTCAACCGGTCTGAACGATGTCTAAATCATCGACACTCCCAAGAGACGAGTAGAAGGCAAGTTGACGACCAGTTCCTGCCCATCCTTGAGGGACAAAGCAGTAATTTGAACCCAACTGATCCAATAAAGCAGACAACATGCAAAGAATTGATCTTGAAGAGGCCTACGCAAGCCCATGAGGTTAAGTTAGCTCAACACTTAGCCTCCCATGAGCCCAAGGGGCTAGCTCGCAGAGAGATAAATTACTTAGCTTCGCATGAAGCTTTATACAGCTCCGCAGAGAGCTAACTCTTAGCTTTGCATGAAGCTATCTTCTCCTGAAGTTTTATCTAGTTTCTTCTGAAGCTTAGAACAACTCTGTTGAGAGTTAACTGTTGGAACATATTTCGATGAAGACTTTGTGGAGCATTTCATTTGGAGCTCTAATACATGACGAATCAAGAGTTCTACATGATCAAGATATCCCAAGGAGAGTTGATATGATGTATTTTGTAAAAATGAAATAGCATGTAAAAAGCCTTGACACATACACTCATATCATAGTCCTGTTAGTCGACTTACAGTCTCTTATAGTCGACTAATACCATGTGTAGTCGACTTGACCCAAACCCTAGTCGACTAAGTCTTGTGTCAAAACAGACCCAAGTCTCTGTTTCTGCATTAGTCGACTTAACAGTAAAACATAGTCGACTAATAGCATTTGTAGTCGACTAATCCCTTGCCCCTAGTCGACTAATAGCTGGTCCAGTCGACTTATAAGTAGTTGCAGTCGACTTGATTCAGTTATCCAGAAAACTGTCAGTCCAACGTATCTTACCCTAGTCGACTTATAGTCAAACCTAGTCGACTTATAGTAGGAAAATTGCCTAGTCTAGTCGACTAACTCCATAGGCAAGTCGACTATAGGCAGTTTCTGATTGTTGGACAGTTTTCGTTATCTGGTCTTTTGTGCAACGAATTCCAATGTTCCAATTGTTTGAATTCCTCCTATAACTACCCTAACTTACCCTAGTCTTCAGCTATATAAAGGGTAGTTAATCCAAAGGCCAAACATCAATCCAAATCTTCAGTTTTCCAAGTCAAAATTCTGTCAAAACCAGAAAACTGAATTTTCCACTTCAGTTCTTCACCAAAAGTCAATTTCCATTGTGAAGTCCTCTAAAGTTTGTCTCCTATACTAGACCTTGTTCACATACACATTCAGTACCAAGGCTTATAGGAAAAGTGTTGTAATACTCAAAGCAAGCATTGTACACGGGTGGCTTCTTAGTGTAGAGGCAGTTGTACAAGGTGAAGTTTGTTCTCTTGGTGGAAGAGAAGGTGTTCTCTTGGATGTAGAGAAGGTGTACACATTTGGCAAAGGGGATTTGTTAAGTGGTGTGCATGGTTGTGATTTTGGGTGTACAAAATCAAGGATAAAGGAAAATCTCAAGCGGGTGGCTTGGGGACTGGATGTAGGTCACGAAGACCGAACCAGGATAAATCTCTCATGTTTGCATTGTCTAAACTTTTCTGAGATTTGATTTCCTTTATTGCAAGTTATTTATTTGTTTAACATTAATTCTTCTTTGTTTAGTATTTGTGTTGACTTTGTAGTTTAGATCCATAATTGCCAACAGAGAAAGTTCCGCATTTGGCATCATCTCGGGGACCAACAATTGGTATCAGAGCGGGTCTCACAATAGTCAACAACAAGGATGGCAACGGAGTTTTCATCATCCCAATTCAAGGAAGGACATTCTACACAACGTCCACCGCTATTTGACGGATCCAACTACAATTATTGGAAGTGTAGAATGAAGATCTACTTGCAATCGCTCAACTACGAACTTTGGAACATCTTAGAAGCATCGTACACCAAGCCAACAACCAACTACAACGCTTGGAGTGAGGATCAAAAGAAGAATGCGAACCTTGACGCCAAAGCGATGAATGTCTTGTTCTGTGCCTTAACCAAAGAAGAGTTCAACAGAGTGTCAATAGCCACTTCAGCACATCAAATATGGTATACTCTTCAGGTAACACACGAAGGCACAAGTAAAGTTAAGGAATCTAAGATATCTGTTCTTGTCCACAGGTTTGAATTATTCAAAATGGAGGAGAATGAAACCATATCCGAAATGGTAACAAGATTCACCGACATTACCAATTCCTTAGCATCCCTTGGAAAGGACTACACCCAAGTTGAAAGAGTTCGTAAGATCCTTCGTGCACTCACACCAGAATGGGAGAAGAAGACAACCGCTATTGAAGAGGCGAATGATCTCTCAACTTTGTCGTTAGAAAACCTAATCGGTAATCTAATGACATAGGAAGTGCAATTGGAAGAAAGAAAGAAGGAGGAACGACAACACCACTCAAAGAAGAAAGAACTTGCCTTCCATGCATCCTCTGACACGGACAATTCCAATGACGATAAAGAGGAGATGGCAATGCTTTCAAAGAAATTCAGGAGATTTCTAAAGTAAGGTAAATTCAAATGCTTTAATTGTAATAAACCAGGTCATATAAAGATGGATTGCCCTTTGCTCAAGAAGAAAGAAAAATACAAGAGCAAAAAGTTCAGAAAGAAAAAAAACTACGAAGCATCATCAGAATAAAGTGATTCATCTTCCTCGGATGAAGAAGAAACCACTGAACGTGTCAACCTATGTTACATGGCCATAGAAGATGATGAGGTATCATTTTCTGAACTTTCTGATGCATTTCATGAATTGTTTATTGATCTGAAAAATGAAAAATTGAAAAATAAAGTTTTATTAAAAGAAAATGAAAAACTTTTAAAGAAAAATTCATGTTATGCTTTACAAGTATCTTCTATAAATTCTCAACAAGATAAGTTTGAAAAAGTCATATCATCTTTGAAAAATGAAAATGAGAAGTTTATAAAAGAGAACATTTTTCTGAAAAAGGAAACTGAATCTTTGAATAAAAGGATTTCTATTTTAGATAAAGATATTTCAGTTTTCAAAAAGAAATATGAAGATCTTTTGCAAAATGTGACTAAGTTCAATAAAGGAAAAGAAAAATTGAATGATTTATTATATTTTCAGAAGTTGTCACATGATAATCATTATGGTATTGGATATAATGAAAAGTCTTCATATGTTAGTAATCCATATGTGAAAAGAAAGTCTAATCATGTTTCAAAAAGAATTAAGACAAAGTTTATATGGATTCCTAAGAATTTAAGTTTTCATGATAAAAATACATATATTGCTTCATACATTCATGATATATGTAATTCTTGCAACTATGTGTATACTAACCGGTGGAAACCAAATTCTAAATAGATTTGGACTCCTAAAGGTTAATATGTTCTTTTATGTTTGGTACCATCTAATGTTTATCTTACAGGTACCATGTAAAAATTGATAAGAACACATATATATATATATATATATATATATATATATATATTTACTAATATATTTGTTGCAGGGGGAGAACAAAGTCTTTTCATATTTGTTATAACCCAATTTCTGCAGGGGGAGGAAAATATAACCTATTTTCTGCAGGGGGAGCACTTGTGCACACAAAGCATCATCATCAAAAAGGGGGAGAATGTTGGAACATATTTCGATGAAGACTTTGTGGAGCATTTCATTTGGAGCTCTAACACATGACGAATCAAGAGTTCTACATGATCAAGATGTCCCAAGGAGAGTTGATATGATGTATTTTGTAAAGATGAAATAGCATGTAAAAAGCCTTGACACATACACTCATATCATAGTCCTGTTAGTCGACTTACAGTCTCTTATAGTCGACTAATACCATGTGTAGTCGACTTGACCCAAACCCTAGTCGACTAAGTCTTGTGTCAAAACAGACCCAACTCTCTGTTTCTGCATTAGTCGACTTAACAGTAAAACATAGTCGACTAATAGCATTTGTAGTCGACTAATCCCTTGCCCCTAGTCGACTAATAGCTGGTCCAGTCGACTTATAAGTAGTTGCAGTCGACTTGATTCAGTTATCCAAAAAACTGTCAGTTCAACGTATCTTACCCTAGTCGACTTATAGTCAAACCTAGTCGACTTATAGTAGGAAAATTGCCTAGTCTAGTCGACAACTCCATAGGCAAGTCGACTATAGGCAGTTTCTGACTGTTGGACAATTTTCGTTATCTGGTCTTTTGTGCAACGAATTCCAACGTTCCAATTGTTTGAATTGCTCCTATAACTACCCTAACTTACCCTAGTCTTCAGCTATATAAAGGGTAGTTAATCCAAAGGCCAAACATCAATCCAAATCTTCAGTTTTCCAAGTCAAAATTCTGTCAAAACCAGAAAACTGAATTTTCCACTTCAGTTCTTCACCAAAAGTCAATTTCCATTGTGAAGCCCTCTAAAGTTTGTCTCCTATACTAGACCTTGTTCACATACACATTCAGTACCAAGGCTTATAGGAAAAGTGTTGTAATACTCAAAGCAAGCATTGTACACGGGTGGCTTCTTTGTGTAGAGGCAGTTGTACAAGGTGAAGTTTGTTCTCTTGGTGGAAAAGAAGGTGTTCTCTTGGATGTAGAGAAGGTGTACACATTTGGCAAAGGGGATTTGTCAAGTGGTGTGCATGGTTGTGATTTTGGGTGTACAAAATCAAGGATAAAGGAAAATCTCAAGCGGGTGGCTTGGGGACTGGATGTAGGTCACGAGGACCGAACCAGGATAAATCTCTCGTGTTTGCATTGTCTAAACTTTTCTGAGATTTGATTTCCTTTATTGCAAGTTATTTATTTGTTTAACATTAATTCTTCTTTGTTTAGTATTTGTGTTGACTTTTTAGTTTAGATCCATAATTGCCAACAGAGAAAGTTCTGCATTTGGCATCATCTCGGGGACCAACATTAACATCTAGCTTCGTCTGAATCTTTGTGATCATCTTCGCCTGAAGCTTTTCCTAACTCTACTTAGAGCTTTAAACCCACAATGGGATAGCTTCGCATGAAGCTTTGAAGTAGCTTCGCATGAAGCTTTAAGATAGCTTCGCCAGAAGCCTCAAGTTAGCTCTGTAAGATCACCTAGAGGGGGGGTGAATAGGTGATGGCTAATCTAATGGTCACTTATGAACAAATAATGCGGAATTAAAACTAAGTTGACCAAATTAAAATTTCTCTTATTTAAACACTTATGTATAACTCAAGAGTGTTGCCGAATTCCCCTTGCGAGGCTCTGGACAAGCTCCTCTAGATTCCCCTTGAATGGGTTGAGGTGCCTCGTTGGCTCTCTTGGTTGAATACTAGTGTTAACAAGCAATCCCACGCAAGTATATAACAATATAAGCACAAGGGTATATCAAGCATGTAAAGTAAAGACAATGTAAGTAATGCAAGATATAAAAGAGACTAAGTGAGAAAGAGAGCAAGAGTGAGCAATCGCAAACACAAGGGTATGTTTCGAGGTTCGAGCACACTTGCTCTACATCCCCGCCTTCGACACACGAAGGATTTCCACTATGCACGATCCAACCGGATCTCTCCTTGGTGCCGCAACACCTACAAGCCCTCGGACTCCCAAGTCCCTTACACACCACAAGCCCACCGGCTCGTCGAGGCCGCACCTCAAGCTACAAGTCCTCACTAGGACCCAACAACACCAAGTCCTCACTAGGACCCGAAACAAACCGCGAACACAACCGTCCGCCTTCTCAAAGAACAAAGATGAACTTTGGTGATCACAACTCTTGATCACCTAAAATCCTCTCACAATAACACTCCTATAGAATGAATAGCTCAATGGATGCTCAAGTGTTTGTGTGAGAAAGCAAGGAAGGAATCTTTGGTGAAAAACATAAGAAAATCTCTTTTACACTCTTTGATAAAACTCTCCTTTTAATTGGAAGTATTGACTCTAATTTTGTGGAGAAAAACCTTTCAGAAAGACTGGGAAAAACTAGCTCTAAGGTCTCCAAAAATCTTGGCTCAAAACAATGACAAAACCCCCTTTTATAGAGGCCAGAAAAATCTGACCGTTGGGCTCTGTCAGAGCTTCCGGTCGACCGGCAACGGTCAAAATCCGACCGTTGCAGCCTCCGGTCGACCGGCTCGGTCGACCGAGCACTTGGAGCAGAGAATTCCTTCTCTGTCGGTCGACCGGTGCGGTCGACCGAAGTTTCCCGAGAGCAAGCTCTCTGGAGCGGTCGACCGGCCCGGTCGGCCGATCCTCCAGTGCACACTGGCGTGCACGTCTGTGCACGTCCGGTCGACCGACCCGGTCGACCGGCCACTGTCAGTTCTGAAAAATCAGAACTGCCAGAACCAGAAAAATGGGATTAAAGATTGGTCTTTTAACTTAATAAAAATCCCAGAAATTCACAGTAAATCCAGAAAAATAGTTTCAATCAAAAAAAAAACTGTTTTCTAAAAATATGTTTTTCTAAAACTTGTTTTTCCATAACTTCACAAAATACAAAAATAAGATATTTTGAACTTATAAAGCAAAGTGTGTATGGATATGATCCACCACACAATCAAGATGAAATATCTAGTTTTTGACATAAAGCACTAAACTTGTTTTGGTTAAAGGATATGTATATAAGAAATTACCAAAACTCAAAGTAGATATTTTGTCATAAGGAAAATCTCATCAAATACAAAAACAAGATATACTTTTAAAGCATAGTGTGTATGGATATGATCCACTACACAAATAAGATGAATATCTAGTTTTTGACATAAGGCTCTAAACTTGGTTTTGAAAGATATGTATATAGGTAATATCAAAAATCAAGACATGTATTTTGTCCAATGAAAAATCTTTTTACCAAAAAGAAAGAGTCTTTTCTAACTAAAAATTCTTTTATGAAAAGACAATTAAATCTCAAGAGTGTGTGTGTGTGATATGACTTGAGCAATCCACCAACTATCTATCCTTTACATTTTAACTAAAACAAATAAAAATCTTATACCTAGACACAAGTCTTCAACTTCTTGAAGTCTTCCCTTGAAGGCTTCTCATCTTCTTGACTTGGTCCAAATGCAATCAACCGAGCTCATCTCTAGATGTGATCTTGATGCATAGGCTCGTGAATCAACCGGTGCTAGCTTCCAACTTGTCTTTAAATCCTTTGTTGAAGCTCCACACCTACTAAGATCTTGATAAAGAATCTGTCACTAATTAAACACAAGATCATTAGTAATCATAACTTCATGAGTTGATCATCATCAAAACTAGGGTGATAGGCCTTTGGGCCAACAATCTCCCCTTTTTGATGATGACAAAACTCATGAAGTTATATATGCATGGATTAAAGTAAAGCTTCAAAGAAGCTCCCCCTTAACTCATGCATCACTAGAGATAAATAGATATGACATTAAAGCACATAAACATGTATGCAAATGAGTGCATATAAAACAAAACAAATCTTTATCTTATTATTTATTTGCTATGCATGAGTAAAAATCATAAGTATGCATATAAGAACTTAAAATCTTTCTCCCCCTTAAGTAAGGAAATCATGCATATAACTCAAATACTTCTCCCCCTTTTTGTCAATCATCAACAAAGGGTTCAAAGTTCAAATCATCAAACAAATTTTCTCCCCCCTTTTGTCAAAAATAAGGAAATCAAGGAGGGTAAAATCAAATCAATCAATAAGATTTATATGCGATATACATTCATGAAGAGGAAGACGTTAAGTTAGCTTCCCTACAATGTGCATTGCATGAAAGAGGGATGTGAAGCCCTAATTCACACAACACAACTATGTAATGCATAGAAGGAGATGTGAAGCTCCCCCTACACACGTATATCATATAAAGAAGAGATGTTAAGCTCCTCAATTTATAATATACTCAACATGAATCTATATGTAAGAGAGATGTTAAGCTCTCCTTGCATATAGGAAATACAAAACAAAACATTTTTAATTTTTCTTTATCAAAACAAAATTTTGAACTTTTCCCAATAAAACAAATTTTGAACCAATCATAATTTGTAATTTTGATACCAATAGAAAATAGCACTTGAAGATGTGTGATATCAAGTTATCATTGCAAAAAAAATTTTTGTTTCAAACATATTGATATCAATTGTAATCATATAACAAATTTGAAGTTGAGGCCTATTGATACCAAATGAAAGATCTAAAATAAAATCCTTTTATTTTTCATAAGCTTATGCATAGCTAATAAAAGGTGTTAACTTAACTTAGCATAAACTTTTTGTGCTTTTAAGAAAGTAAATCAATTGTAAAGCAGGCACAAGAAAATCATATATATGTATGTGAATAGATAAGACCAATTTGAAAATTAGGGCATACATATATAGGAACCAAAATGTGAGTAATATACCAATTATAAAATTAACACTGTAAATCATGTATATACTCATAACCAAAAATTGGTAGGTTTAAAAGATAGTTATATTTAAGCACTACCAAAATTTGAAGAATAAATAACTAGTTATAAATAATTTTTGAAAAACTAGTTAAAGATCCTTCACAAGCATGAAATCATATGTTATTCATGAATTATACTAAGTACATACAAGTTTAAGCACTCATAGTCCATAAAACTCAAAAATTATCTTTTATCATAAAAGATGAGTGTTCAAAGGTTATGTAAATGGTATTTTCATGAAAATAGAAAGTGAAGCATGAATCTCATGAAAATCTTATTTTTCATCTTAAAACAAATCATATATCTTTCATAAAGCAATACTAAATACACAAAGATTTAATCACTCATGGTCTATAAAGCTCAAAATATTTTGTATCATAAAGATGAGTGTTCAAAGGATCATGTAAATAGTATTTTTTATGAAAGTAGTCATTCAAGCTCAAAAAGATCATAAATCACATTTTGTTTTACACATGTTTTACTCTTTAATATAAATCAAAAACATGAAAAATCATTTTTTATTATCTAAAATACTAATCTTCATGGTATATGTATGATTTATCCAATTCTAACAATATCCATACATATCCTAAATCTAAAAGAGTCCAATATATATTGCATGAAGGCAAATGACTCAAGGGTATACATGTATATTTATTAGATTTGAATTAAACACACATATACATGAAGTAAAATCAAAGATAGGCATAACAAGTATAAATGACCGAATCATCAAAACTAGCCTATACATATGCATATAGTGGATACAAATGAGCATGAAGTTCAAATATATATGAGTCAATTGTAGTTCACTATTCATATATGTATAAATGCAAGTTTTGACACATTCTACATTTAAGCATGTAAATGCCACATGAAGCACAAAAAAAATATGAACATGCTATATGATACATGAAATTAAAAGGCATGTACATAAATGAAATAGGAGTTTAGAAATTGTTACCAACTTCAAAGCTCCTAGCATGGTGGTTGACCCACCAAAATTCCTTGATAGCGGTGCTCCAAGTATGTGTCATTTTAGTTCAATTGCACCTACCATCAAGGCACCAATCCTCTCAAGTTTTGTGAGAGCCCTCACCTACATCAAAATCAAAGGGTGGGGGTTTTGGTACCCATATTTTCTTGGGTCCTATGGGGTTAGTCTTGTAAGGAACCCAAGCATTTTTATTTTTATCAAAAATAAGAACATTTAACCTTTCATAACAAAATTTTCTTAGATGGCCTTTGCGGCCACAATGTGTACATGTGTACACCTTAGCATACTTATGAGTGGGAGTGTGAGCATGATGTGCATCATAAGCATGGTCATGATGATGATGTGCATGAGTATGAGGAACTTGTTTCTTTTGAAATAAGGATTCCAATCTAGTATGATTGAATGCACATGAGCTCAAATTAGAGCTCAAATTATCAATTTTATTTTTCAAATTTTTAATCTCATTTTGATCAATGTGTGCATGAGAAGCATGATGAGATATAGAATCACTTTTCTTTTTCTTTTGTGAAACAAAATCTTTTTCTTTTTCACAAATTTTTCTTTTCAAAGATTTATTTTCTTGAAAAACAACTTCTTTTTGTTTTTCCACCAAATCAATCTTATTTTTCAAAATAGTGTTCCCTTCACATAAATCATTCAATTTTGTAAGCAAGGAACATTCTCATTTTTTAAATCTTTGTTTTCTTTTTCTAAGCATGCCATTTTATTTTCTAATGAATCTTTTCATTAATCATGGCATCAAAATTCTTTTTCAAATTGTTGTTGTCCTTTTCTAAACATGCAATGTTAGATTTAAAAGAATCTTGGTTCTATATGCATGCAAGCAATTTTCTTTTTCAAATTTTTATTATTCTTTTTAATCATGTCATATTTCTCAAGCAATAATTGGCAAAATGTATTAAGCTCATCATATGACATATTAACATCCTCATCCTCGGATTCGGAGTTTACCTCAAGGGGTTATCCCCTTGGACCATGTAGCACTTGTTGGAGGTGTCGCTTCCAACATCCGAATCGCTCCCGGCATAATATAGATCCTTTTCGCCAAGGGAGGTGATGATGTTCCAAGCTACAAAAGCCGATTCAATGTTAGAAACCCTAGATAAATAATCATCATTTAGGGTACATTTAAGAGCATGAAGGGCTTTTGCATTAGCCTCAATGTACTTGCTATTTGAACAATAATCATTATTAGTAGTAGCAAGATAAGCATGAATTCCTAAGGCCTTGAGGTACAATGACATCTTAACCTTCCAAGTTTGGATGTTAAGAATATCAAAGGTGGGTGGTGACATGAAGTCCATGGTGAGGTGTGTGTGTACAAAAATATTGTGATTAGCCTAAAAGGAGGATCTTTAACTCTTAGGTTGTTAGACCCAATATCAAGAGCACTAGCTCTGATACCAATTGTAAGATCACCTAGAGGGGGGGGTGAATAGGTGATGGCTAATCTAATGGTCACTTATGAACAAATAATGCGGAATTAAAACTAAGTTGACCAAATTAAAATTTCTCTTATTTAAACACTTATGTATAACTCAAGAGTGTTGCCGAATTCCCCTTGCGAGGCTCTGGACAAGCTCCTCTAGATTCCCCTTGAATGGGTTGAGGTGCCGCGTTGGCTCTCTTGGTTGAATACTAGTGTTAACAAGCAATCCCACGCAAGTATATAACAATATAAGCACAAGGGTATATCAAGCATGTAAAGTAAAGACAATGTAAGTAATGCAAGATATAAAAGAGACTAAGTGAGAAAGAGAGCAAGAGTGAGCAATCGCAAACACAAGGGTATGTTTCGAGGTTCGAGCACACTTGCTCTACATCCCCGCCTTCGACACACGAAGGATTTCCACTATGCACGATCCAACCGGATCTCTCCTTGGTGCCGCAACACCTACAAGCCCTCGGACTCCCAAGTCCCTTACACACCACAAGCCCACCGGCTCGTCGAGGCCGCACCTCAAGCTACAAGTCCTCACTAGGACCCAACAACACCAAGTCCTCACTAGGACCCGAAACAAACCGCGAACACAACCGTCCGCCTTCTCAAAGAACAAAGATGAACTTTGGTGATCACAACTCTTGATCACCTAAAATCCTCTCACAATAACACTCCTATAGAATGAATAGCTCAATGGATGCTCAAGTGTTTGTGTGAGAAAGCAAGGAAGGAATCTTTGGTGAAAAACATAAGAAAATCTCTTTTACACTCTTTGATAAAACTCTCCTTTTAATTGGAAGTATTGACTCTAATTTTGTGGAGAAAAACCCTTCAGAAAGACTGGGAAAAACTAGCTCTAAGGTCTCCAAAAATCTTGGCTCAAAACAATGACAAAACCCCCTTTTATAGAGGCCAGAAAAATCTGACCGTTGGGCTCTGTCAGAGCTTCCGGTCGACCGGCAACGGTCAAAATCCGACCGTTGCAGCCTCCGGTCGACCGGCTCGGTCGACCGAGCACTTGGAGCAGAGAATTCCTTCTCTGTCGGTCGACCGGTGCGGTCGACCGAAGTTTCCCGAGAGCAAGCTCTCTGGAGCGGTCGACCGGCCCGGTCGGCCGATCCTCCAGTGCACACTGGCGTGCACGTCTGTGCACGTCCGGTCGACCGACCCGGTCGACCGGCCACTGTCAGTTCTGAAAAATCAGAACTGCCAGAACCAGAAAAATGGGATTAAAGATTGGTCTTTTAACTTAATAAAAATCCCAGAAATTCACAGTAAATCCAGAAAAATAGTTTCAATCAAAATAAAAACTGTTTTTCTAAAAATATGTTTTTCTAAAACTTGTTTTTCCATAACTTCACAAAATATAAAAACAAGATATTTTGAACTTATAAAGCAAAGTGTGTATGGATATGATCCACCACACAATCAAGATGAAATATCTAGTTTTTGACATAAAGCACTAAACTTGTTTTGGTTAAAGGATATGTATATAAGAAATTACCAAAACCCAAAGTAGATATTTTGTCATAAGGAAAATCTCATCAAATACAAAAACAAGATATACTTTTAAAGCATAGTGTGTATGGATATGATCCACTACACAAATAAGATGAATATCTAGTTTTTGACATAAGGCTCTAAACTTGGTTTTGAAAGATATGTATATAGGTAACATCAAAAACCAAGACATGTATTTTGTCCAATGAAAAATCTTTTTACCAAAAAGAAAGAGTCTTTTCTAACTAAAAATTCTTTTATGAAAAGACAATTAAATCTCAAGAGTGTGTGTGTGTGATATGACTTGAGCAATCCACCAACTATCTATCCTTTACATTTTAACTAAAACAAATAAAAATCTTATACCTAGACACAAGTCTTCAACTTCTTGAAGTCTTCCCTTGAAGGCTTCTCATCTTCTTGACTTGGTCCAAATGCAATCCACCGAGCTCATCTCTAGATGTGATCTTGATGCATAGGCTCGTGAATCAACCGGTGCTAGCTTCCAACTTGTCTTTAAATCCTTTGTTGAAGCTCCACACCTACTAAGATCTTGATAAAGAATCTGTCACTAATTAAACACAAGATCATTAGTAATCATAACTTCATGAGTTGATCATCATCAAAACTAGGGTGATAGGCCTTTGGGCCAACAATCTCCCCCTTTTTGATGATGACAAAACTCATGAAGTTATATATGCATGGATTAAAGTAAAGCTTCAAAGAAGCTCCCCCTTAACTCATGCATCACTAGAGATAAATAGATATGACATTAAAGCACATAAACATGTATGCAAATGAGTGCATATAAAACAAAACAAATCTTTATCTTAATATTTATTTGCTATGCATGAGTAAAAATCATAAGTATGCATATAAGAACTTAAAATCTTTCTCCCCCTTAAGTAAGGAAATCATGCATATAACTCAAATACTTCTCCCCCTTTTTGTCAATCATCAACAAAGGGTTCAAAGTTCAAATCATCAAACAAATTTTCTCCCCCTTTTTGTCAAAAATAAGGAAATCAAGGAGGGTAAAATCAAATCAATCAATAAGATTTATATGCGATATACATTCATGAAGAGGAAGACGTTAAGTTAGCTTCCCTACAATGTGCATTGCATGAAAGAGGGATGTGAAGCCCTAATTCACACAACACAACTATGTAATGCATAGAAGGAGATGTGAAGCTCCCCCTACACACGTATATCATATAAAGAAGAGATGTTAAGCTCCTCAATTTATAATATACTCAACATGAATCTATATGTAAGAGAGATGTTAAGCTCTCCTTGCATATAGAAAATACAAAACAAAACATTTTTAATTTTTCTTTATCAAAACAAAATTTTGAACTTTTCCCAATAAAACAAATTTTGAACCAATCATAATTTGTAATTTTGATACCAATAGAAAATAGCACTTGAAGATGTGTGATATCAAGTTATCATTGCAAAAAAAATTTTTGTTTCAAACATATTGATATCAATTGTAATCATATAACAAATTTGAAGTTGAGGCCTATTGATACCAAATGAAAGATCTAAAATAAAATCTTTTTATTTTTCATAAGCTTATGCATAGCTAATAAAAGGTGTTAACTTAAATTAGCATAAACTTTTTGTGCTTTTAAGAAAGTAAATCAATTGTAAAGCAGGCACAAGAAAATCATATATATGTATGTGAATAGATAAGACCAATTTGAAAATTAGGGCATACATATATAGGAACCAAAATGTGAGTAATATACCAATTATAAAATTAACACTGTAAATCATGTATATACTCATAACCAAAAATTGGTAGGTTTAAAAGATAGTTATATTTAAGCACTACCAAAATTTGAAGAATAAATAACTAGTTATAAATAATTTTTGAAAAACTAGTTAAAGATCCTTCACAAGCATGAAATCATATGTTATTCATGAATTATACTAAGTACATACAAGTTTAAGCACTCATAGTCCATAAAGCTCAAAAATTATCTTTTATCATAAAAGATGAGTGTTCAAAGGTTATGTAAATGGTATTTTCATGAAAATAGAAAGTGAAGCATGAATCTCATGAAAATCTTATTTTTCATCTTAAAACAAATCATATATCTTTCATAAAGCAATACTAAATACACAAAGATTTAATCACTCATGGTCTATAAAGCTCAAAATATTTTGTATCATAAAGATGAGTGTTTAAAGGATCATGTAAATAGTATTTTTATGAAAGTAGTCATTCAAGCTCAAAAGATCATAAATCACATTTTGTTTTACACATGTTTTACTCTTTAATATAAATCAAAAACATGAAAAATCATTTTTTATTATCTAAAATACTAATCTTCATGGTATATGTATGATTTATCCAATTCTAACAATATCCATACATATCCCAAATCTAAAGAGTCCAATATATATTGCATGAAGGCAAATGACTCAAGGGTATACATGTATATTTATTAGATTTGAATTAAACACACATATACATGAAGTAAAATCAAAGATAGGCATAACAAGTATAAATGACCGAATCATCAAAACTAGCCTATACATATGCATATAGTGGATACAAATGAGCATGAAGTTCAAATATATATGAGTCAATTGTAGTTCACTATTCATATATGTATAAATGCAAGTTTTGATACATTCTACATTTAAGCATGTAAATGCCACATGAAGCACAAAAAAAATATGAACATGCTATATGATACATGAAATTAAAAGGCATGTACATAAATGAAATAGGAGTTTAGAAATTGTTACCAACTTCAAAGCTCCTAGCATGGTGGTTGACCCACCAAAATTCCTTGATAGCGGTGCTCCAAGTATGTGTCATTTTAGTTCAATTGCACCTACCATCAAGGCACCAATCCTCTCACATTTTGTGAGAGCCCTCACCTACATCAAAATCAAAGGGTGGGGGTTTTGGTACCCATATTTTCTTGGGTCCTATGGGGTTAGTCTTGTAAGGAACCCAAGCATTTTTATTTTTATCAAAAATAAGAACATTTAACCTTTCATAACAAAATTTTCTTAGATGGCCTTTGCGGCCACAATGTGTACATGTGTACACCTTAGCATACTTATGAGTGGGAGTGTGAGCATGATGTTCATCATAAGCATGGTCATGATGATGATGTGCATGAGTATGAGGAACTTGTTTCTTTTGAAATAAGGATTCCAATCTAGTATGATTGAATGCACATGAGCTCAAATTAGAGCTCAAATTATCAATTTTATTTTTCAAATTTTTAATCTCATTTTGATCAATGTGTGCATGAGAAGCATGATGAGATATAGAATCACTTTTCTTTTTCTTTTGTGAAACAAAATCTTTTTCTTTTTCACAAATTTTTCTTTTCAAAGATTTATTTTCTTGAAAAACAACTTCTTTTTGTTTTTCCACCAAATCAATCTTATTTTTCAAAATAGTGTTCCCTTCACATAAATCATTCAATTTTGTAAGCAAGGAAACATTCTCATTTTTTAAATCTTTGTTTTCTTTTTCTAAGCATGCCATTTTATTTTCTAATGAATCTTTTTCATTAATCATGGCATCAAAATTCTTTTTCAAATTGTTGTTGTCCTTTTCTAAACATGCAATGTTAGATTTAAAAGAATCTTGGTTCTATATGCATGCAAGCAATTTTCTTTTTCAAATTTTTATTATTCTTTTTAATCATGTCATATTTCTCAAGCAATAATTGGCAAAATGTATTAAGCTCATCATATGACATATTAACATCCTCATCCTCGGATTCGGAGTTTACCTCAAGGGGGTTATCCCCTTGGACCATGTAGCACTTGTTGGAGGTGTCGCTTCCAACATCCGAATCGCTCCCGGCATAATATAGATCCTTTTCGCCAAGGGAGGTGATGATGTTCCAAGCTACAAAAGCCGATTCAATGTTAGAAACCCTAGATAAATAATCATCATTTAGGGTACATTTAAGAGCATGAAGGGCTTTTGCATTAGCCTCAATGTACTTGCTATTTGAACAATAATCATTATTAGTAGTAGCAAGATAAGCATGAATTCCTAAGGCCTTGAGGTACAATGACATCTTAACCTTCCAAGTTTGGATGTTAAGAATATCAAAGGTGGGTGGTGACATGAAGTCCATGGTGAGGTGTGTGTGTACAAAAATATTGTGATTAGCCTAAAAGGAGGATCTTTAACTCTTAGGTTGTTAGACCCAATATCAAGAGCACTGGCTCTGATACCAATTGTAAGATCACCTAGAGGGGGGGGGGGTGAATAGGTGATGGCTAATCTAATGGTCACTTATGAACAAATAATGCGGAATTAAAACTAAGTTGACCAAATTAAAATTTCTCTTATTTAAAACACTTATGTATAACTCAAGAGTGTTGCCGAATTCCCCTTGCGAGGCTCTGGACAAGCTCCTCTAGATTCCCCTTGAATGGGTTGAGGTGCCGCGTTGGCTCTCTTGGTTGAATACTAGTGTTAACAAGCAATCCCACGCAAGTATATAACAATATAAGCACAAGGGTATATCAAGCATGTAAAGTAAAGACAATGTAAGTAATGCAAGATATAAAAGAGACTAAGTGAGAAAGAGAGCAAGAGTGAGCAATCGCAAACACAAGGGTATGTTTCGAGGTTCGAGCACACTTGCTCTACATCCCCGCCTTCGACACACGAAGGATTTCCACTATGCACGATCCAACCGGATCTCTCCTTGGTGCCGCAACACCTACAAGCCCTCGGACTCCCAAGTCCCTTACACACCACAAGCCCACCGGCTCGTCGAGGCCGCACCTCAAGCTACAAGTCCTCACTAGGACCCAACAACACCAAGTCCTCACTAGGACCCGAAACAAACCGCGAACACAACCGTCCGCCTTCTCAAAGAACAAAGATGAACTTTGGTGATCACAATTCTTGATCACCTAAAATCCTCTCACAATAACACTCCTATAGAATGAATAGCTCAATGGATGCTCAAGTGTTTGTGTGAGAAAGCAAGGAAGGAATCTTTGGTGAAAAACATAAGAAAATCTCTTTTACACTCTTTGATAAAACTCTCCTTTTAATTGGAAGTATTGACTCTAATTTTGTGGAGAAAAAACCTTCAGAAAGACTGGGAAAAACTAGCTCTAAGGTCTCCAAAAATCTTGGCTCAAAACAATGACAAAACCCCCTTTTATAGAGGCCAGAAAAATCTGACCGTTGGGCTCTGTCAGAGCTTCCGGTCGACCGGCAACGGTCAAAATCCGACCGTTGCAGCCTCCGGTCGACCGGCTCGGTCGACCGAGCACTTGGAGCAGAGAATTCCTTCTCTGTCGGTCGACCGGTGCGGTCGACCGAAGTTTCCCGAGAGCAAGCTCTCTGGAGCGGTCGACCGGCCCGGTCGGCCGATCCTCCAGTGCACACTGGCGTGCACGTCTGTGCACGTCCGGTCGACCGACCCGGTCGACCGGCACTGTCAGTTCTGAAAAATCAGAACTGCCAGAACCAGAAAAATGGGATTAAAGATTGGTCTTTTAACTTAATAAAAATCCTAGAAATTCACAGTAAATCCAGAAAAATAGTTTCAATCAAAATAAAAACTGTTTTTCTAAAAATATGTTTTTCTAAAACTTGTTTTTCATAACTTCACAAAATACAAAAACAAGATATTTTGAACTTATAAAGCAAAGTGTGTATGGATATGATCCACCACACAATCAAGATGAAATATCTAGTTTTTGACATAAAGCACTAAACTTGTTTTGGTTAAAGGATATGTATATAAGAAATTACCAAAACCCAAAGTAGATATTTTGTCATAAGGAAAATCTCATCAAATACAAAAACAAGATATACTTTTAAAGCATAGTGTGTATGGATATGATCCACTACACAAATAAGATGAATATCTAGTTTTTGACATAAGGCTCTAAACTTGGTTTTGAAAGATATGTATATAGGTAACATCAAAAACCAAGACATGTATTTTGTCCAATGAAAAATCTTTTTACCAAAAAGAAAGAGTCTTTTCTAACTAAAAATTCTTTTATGAAAAGACAATTAAATCTCAAGAGTGTGTGTGTGTGATATGACTTGAGCAATCCACCAACTATCTATCCTTTACATTTTAACTAAAACAAATAAAAATCCTATACCTAGACACAAGTCTTCAACTTCTTGAAGTCTTCCCTTGAAGGCTTCTCATCTTCTTGACTTGGTCCAAATGCAATCCACCGAGCTCATCTCTAGATGTGATCTTGATGCATAGGCTCGTGAATCAACCGGTGCTAGCTTCCAACTTGTCTTTAAATCCTTTGTTGAAGCTCCACACCTACTAAGATCTTGATAAAGAATCTGTCACTAATTAAACACAAGATCATTAGTAATCATAACTTCATGAGTTGATCATCATCAAAACTAGGGTGATAGGCCTTTGGGCCAACAATCTCCCCCTTTTTGATGATGACAAAACTCATGAAGTTATATATGCATGGATTAAAGTAAAGCTTCAAAGAAGCTCCCCCTTAACTCATGCATCACTAGAGATAAATAGATATGACATTAAAGCACATAAACATGTATGCAAATGAGTGCATATAAAACAAAACAAATCTTTATCTTATTATTTATTTGCTATGCATGAGTAAAAATCATAAGTATGCATATAAGAACTTAAAATCTTTCTCCTCCTTAAGTAAGGAAATCATGCATATAACTCAAATACTTCTCCCCCTTTTTGTCAATCATCAACAAAGGGTTCAAAGTTCAAATCATCAAACAAATTTTCTCCCCCTTTTTGTCAAAAATAAGGAAATCAAGGAGGGTAAAATCAAATCAATCAATAAGATTTATATGCGATATACATTCATGAAGAGGAAGACGTTAAGTTAGCTTCCCTACAATGTGCATTGCATGAAAGAGGGATGTGAAGCCCTAATTCACACAACACAACTATGTAATGCATAGAAGGAGATGTGAAGCTCCCCCTACACACGTATATCATATAAAGAAGAGATGTTAAGCTCCTCAATTTATAATATACTCAACATGAATCTATATGTAAGAGAGATGTTAAGCTCTCCTTGCATATAGGAAATACAAAACAAAACATTTTTAATTTTTCTTTATCAAAACAAAATTTTGAACTTTTCCCAATAAAACAAATTTTGAACCAATCATAATTTGTAATTTTGATACCAATAGAAAATAGCACTTGAAGATGTGTGATATCAAGTTATCATTGCAAAAAAAATTTTTGTTTCAAACATATTGATATCAATTGTAATCATATAACAAATTTGAAGTTGAGGCCTATTGATACCAAATGAAAGATCTAAAATAAAATCCTTTTATTTTTCATAAGCTTATGCATAGCTAATAAAAGGTGTTAACTTAACTTAGCATAAACTTTTTGTGCTTTTAAGAAAGTAAATCAATTGTAAAGCAGGCACAAGAAAATCATATATATGTATGTGAATAGATAAGACCAATTTGAAAATTAGGGCATACATATATAGGAACCAAAATGTGAGTAATATACCAATTATAAAATTAACACTGTAAATCATGTATATACTCATAACCAAAATTGGTAGGTTTAAAAGATAGTTATATTTAAGCACTACCAAAATTTGAAGAATAAATAACTAGTTATAAATAATTTTGAAAAACTAGTTAAAGATCCTTCACAAGCATGAAATCATATGTTATTCATGAATTATACTAAGTACATACAAGTTTAAGCACTCATAGTCCATAAAGCTCAAAAATTATCTTTTATCATAAAAGATGAGTGTTCAAAGTTTATGTAAATGGTATTTTCATGAAAATAGAAAGTGAAGCATGAATCTCATGAAAATCTTATTTTTCATCTTAAAACAAATCATATATCTTTCATAAAGCAATACTAAATACACAAAGATTTAATCACTCATGGTCTATAAAGCTCAAAATATTTTGTATCATAAAGATGAGTGTTCAAAGGATCATGTAAATAGTATTTTTTATGAAAGTAGTCATTCAAGCTCAAAAAGATCATAAATCACATTTTGTTTTACACATGTTTTACTCTTTAATATAAATCAAAAACATGAAAAATCATTTTTATTATCTAAAATACTAATCTTCATGGTATATGTATGATTTATCCAATTCTAACAATATCCATACATATCCCAAATCTAAAAGAGTCCAATATATATTGCATGAAGGCAAATGACTCAAGGGTATACATGTATATTTATTAGATTTGAATTAAACACACATATACATGAAGTAAAATCAAAGATAGGCATAACAAGTATAAATGACCGAATCATCAAAACTAGCCTATACATATGCATATAGTGGATACAAATGAGCATGAAGTTCAAATATATATGAGTCAATTGTAGTTCACTATTCATATATGTATAAATGCAAGTTTTGACACATTCTACATTTAAGCATGTAAATGCCACATGAAGCACAAAAAAAATATGAACATGCTATATGATACATGAAATTAAAAGGCATGTACATAAATGAAATAGGAGTTTAGAAATTATTACCAACTTCAAAGCTCCTAGCATGGTGGTTGACCCACCAAAATTCCTTGATAGCGGTGCTCCAAGTATGTGTCATTTTAGTTCAATTGCACCTACCATCAAGGCACCAATCCTCTCACGTTTTGTGAGAGCCCTCACCTACATCAAAATCAAAGGGTGGGGTTTTGGTACCCATATTTTCTTGGGTCCTATGGGGTTAGTCTTGTAAGGAACCCAAGCATTTTTATTTTTATCAAAAATAAGAACATTTAACCTTTCATAACAAAATTTTCTTAGATGGCCTTTGCGGCCACAATGTGTACATGTGTACACCTTAGCATACTTATGAGTGGGAGTGTGAGCATGATGTGCATCATAAGCATGGTCATGATGATGATGTGCATGAGTATGAGGAACTTGTTTCTTTTGAAATAAGGATTCCAATCTAGTATGATTGAATGCACATGAGCTCAAATTAGAGCTCAAATTATCAATTTTATTTTTCAAATTTTTAATCTCATTTTGATCAATGTGTGCATGAGAAGCATGATGAGATATAGAATCACTTTTCTTTTTCTTTTGTGAAACAAAATCTTTTTCTTTTTCACAAATTTTTCTTTTCAAAGATTTATTTTCTTGAAAAACAACTTCTTTTTGTTTTTCCACCAAATCAATCTTATTTTTCAAAATAGTGTTCCCTTCACATAAATCATTCAATTTTGTAAGTAAGGAAACATTCTCATTTTTTAAATCTTTGTTTTCTTTTTCTAAGCATGCCATTTTATTTTCTAATGAATCTTTTTCATTAATCATGGCATCAAAATTCTTTTTCAAATTGTTGTTGTCCTTTTCTAAACATGCAATGTTAGATTAAAAGAATCTTGGTCTATATGCATGCAAGCAATTTTCTTTTTCAAATTTTTATTATTCTTTTTAATCATGTCATATTTCTCAAGCAATAATTGGCAAAATGTATTAAGCTCATCATATGACATATTAACATCCTCATCCTCGGATTCGGAGTTTACCTCAAGGGGGTTATCCCCTTGGACCATGTAGCACTTATTGGAGGTGTCGCTTCCAACATCCGAATCGCTCCCGCATATATAGATCCTTTTCGCCAAGGGAGGTGATGATGTTCCAAGCTACAAAAGCCGATTCAATGTTAGAAACCCTAGATAAATAATCATCATTTAGGGTACATTTAAGAGCATGAAGGGCTTTTGCATTAGCCTCAATGTACTTGCTATTTGAACAATAATCATTATTAGTAGTAGCAAGATAAGCATGAATTCCTAAGGCCTTGAGGTACAATGACATCTTAACCTTCCAAGTTTGGATGTTAAGAATATCAAAGGTGGGTGGTGACATGAAGTCCATGGTGAGGTGTGTGTGTACAAAAATATTGTGATTAGCTAAAAGGAGGATCTTTAACTCTTAGGTGTTAGACCCAATATCAAGAGCACTAGCTCTGATACCAATTGTAAGATCACCTAGAGGGGGGGTGAATAGGTGATGGCTAATCTAATGGTCACTTATGAACAAATAATGCGGAATTAAAACTAAGTTGACCAAATTAAAATTTCTCTTATTTAAACACTTATGTATAACTCAAGAGTGTTGCCGAATTCCCCTTGCGAGGCTCTGGACAAGCTCCTCTAGATTCCCCTTGAATGGGTTGAGGTGCCGCGTTGGCTCTCTTGGTTGAATACTAGTGTTAACAAGCAATCCACGCAAGTATATAACAATATAAGCACAAGGGTATATCAAGCATGTAAAGTAAAGACAATGTAAGTAATGCAAGATATAAAAGAGACTAAGTGAGAAAGAGAGCAAGAGTGAGCAATCGCAAACACAAGGGTATGTTTCGAGGTTCGAGCACACTTGCTCTACATCCCCGCCTTCGACACACGAAGGATTTCCACTATGCACGATCCAACCGGATCTCTCCTTGGTGCCGCAACACCTACAAGCCCTCGGACTCCCAAGTCCCTTACACACCACAAGCCCACCGGCTCGTCGAGGCCGCACCTCAAGCTACAAGTCCTCACTAGGACCCAACAACACCAAGTCCTCACTAGGACCCGAAAAAACCGCGAACACAACCGTCCGCCTTCTCAAAGAACAAAGATGAACTTTGGTGATCACAACTCTTGATCACCTAAAATCCTCTCACAATAACACTCCTATAGAATGAATAGCTCAATGGATGCTCAAGTGTTTGTGTGAGAAAGCAAGGAAGGAATCTTTGGTGAAAAACATAAGAAAATCTCTTTTACACTCTTTGATAAAACTCTCCTTTTAATTGGAAGTATTGACTCTAATTTTGTGGAGAAAAACCCTTCAGAAAGACTGGGAAAAACTAGCTCTAAGGTCTCCCAAAAATCTTGGCTCAAAATAATGACAAAACCCCCTTTATAGAGGCCAGAAAATCTGACCGTTGGGCTCTGTCAGAGCTTCCGGTCGACCGGTCCGGTCGACCGGCAACGGTCAAAATCCGAACGTTGCAGCCTACGGTCGACCGGCTCGGTCGACCGAGCACTTGGAGCAGAGAATTCCTTCTCTGTCGGTCGACCGGTGCGGTCGACCGAAGTTTCCCGAGAGCAAGCTCTCTGGAGCGGTCGACCGGCCCGGTCGGCCGATCCTCCAGTGCACACTGGCGTGCACGTCGGTGCACGTCCGGTCGACCGACCCGGTCGACCGGCCACTGTCAGTTCTGAAAAATCAGAAACTGCCAGAACCAGAAAAATGGGATTAAAGATTGGTCTTTTAACTTAATAAAAATCCCAGAAATTCACAGTAAATCCAGAAAAATAGTTTCAATCAAATAAAAACTGTTTTTCTAAAAATATGTTTTCTAAAACTTGTTTTTTCCATAACTTCACAAAATACAAAAAAACAAGATATTTTGAACTTATAAAGCAAAGTGTGTATGGATATGATCCACCACACAATCAAGATGAAATATCTAGTTTTTGACATAAAGCACTAAACTTGTTTTGGTTAAAGGATATGTATATAAGAAATTACCAAAATCCAAAGTAGATATTTTGTCATAAGGAAAATCTCATCAAATACAAAAACAAGATATACTTTTAAAGCATAGTGTGTATGGATATGATCCACTACACAATAAGATGAATATCTAGTTTTTGACATAAGGCTCTAAACTTGGTTTTGAAAGATATGTATATAGGTAACATCAAAAACCAAGAATGTATTTTGTCCAATGAAAAATCTTTTTACCAAAAAGAAAGAGTCTTTTCTAACTAAAAATTCTTTTATGAAAAGACAATTAAATCTCAAGAGTGTGTGTGTGATATGACTTGAGCAATCCACCAACTATCTATCCTTTACATTTTAACTAAAACAAATAAAAATTTATACCTAGACACAGTCTTCAACTTCTTGAAGTCTTCCTTTGAAGGCTTCTCATCTTCTTGACTTGGTCCAAATGCAATCCACCGAGCTCATCTCTAGATGTGATCTTGATGCATAGCTCGTGAATCAACCGGTGCTAGCTTCCAACTTGTCTTTAAATCCTTTGTTGAAGCTCCACACCTACTAAGAATTGATAAAGAATCTGTCACTAATTAAACACAAAGATCATTAGTAATCATAACTTCATGAGTTGATCATCATCAAAAATAGGGTGATAGGCCTTTGGGCCAACAAGCTCCACAAGGAATTATAGCCTCGCAGCAAGGCTAGTCCGCATTAGACTAGCTCCGCATGGAACTATAACCTCACAGCAAGGCTAGCTCCGTTTTCTCTATTGACTGCCCCACTAATTTAGTGGGGCTGATTACCCCTTTAGTGGGTGGTTACAACAAATCTCTCATATAAAGGAGATAATCAAGGGATTCAAATCTCTAAGTTGGTTAAGTCTCCCATTTAAAGGAGATAATTAAGAGATTCAAATTTCTCAAAAAGTCGAATATCTCTATTAAAAGAGATAATCTAGGATTCAAATCCCTCAGTTAAAGAAGAAAATCAAGGAGAATAACTCCTTTAACTTTTGACAGTCTGGCAAGCTAGCCCGACCTAGGCAAAACTAGCCTCGCCATGGGCTAAATAGCCTCTCCCACCACTATTTCTCTCTTAATCTGAAAATTATAACAACTTATTTACAGTTGTTAAACTGATTTTTAGGAATTTGCTATCTCTTACTTGGTCTATAAATAGTCAGAGCAAGCACACACAGAGGAGGAGGCTAGCAAGCATGGAGAGCAAAGAAAAAAAGGCTAGAGAGAGAGAGAGATCCTTTTCTTCATCACAAGAACTCACGTTCTTCATTAGCGTAAAGCATCCAACAGTGACACACTTTCCTATAGTTCTTTGAACTAAGCAAGGGTTGCAACACCCTAGTTGATTTGAACTGATCAAGGTTTCTTCTTGTATCAAGGGAATTCTCAAATCAGGCGAGAAGGAATTCCCATCCAAGATCTGATTATTCGCGTGGTCAAAGGATAAAGTGATCACGCCCTGACCAGACTCCTATTGGCATACTTCCCTAGAAACTCTAAGAAGAGAGCTCTTGTAAATTTTCTTTTAATTACTTGTTATTCTCTTCGAATATTGTAAGTTTTCCCTTTGCAAATCAATAGAAAACAGTGGCTAACCCGTGAAAATTCTGGACTTCCCTAACTGTTCTGGGTTATAGCTACTCGGTGATTACTTTCACTTTCTCAGGGTCCTCAGAAACCCCCTCGGATGAAACAACAAATCTTAGGAAGACAATCATACCTGTACAAAAGGCACACTTCTTTGAATTTGTATAAAACTTCTCAGCCTGGAGTGTGCGAAAGATTTACCTTAGATGATATATTGCTCTTGAGTTCAATTGTAATCAGTATATCATGAAAATACATCACTATGAATTTACTGATAAATGGTCGGAATAACTGAGTCATCACTCTCATAAAGGTGTTATGAGCATTGGACAGCCCAAAGGGCATGACCAACCATTCATAAAACCCATCTTTGGTCTTGAAGGCAGTTTTTTGATTCATCCCATGGTCGAATTCTATTTGGTGATATTCACTCTTTAGGTCAATCTTGGAGAAAATGGTGGCACCTGACATCAAATCCAACATATCATCAAGACGGGGAATGAAAAAATGATGCTTGACAGTTATCTTGTTGATTGCACGACTATCCACACACATACGCCATGTGCCATCCTTCTTCGACGCTAAAAGTGCAGGAACTACACACGGGCTCAAACTTTCTTTGATAAACCTCTTATCAAGTAACTCTTCTACTTACTGTTGTAAGTCTGCATGCTCAGCAGGATTCATTCTGTAGTGGGGCAAGTTTGGTAGGGTTGCTCCTGGAACTAAGTCAATGGCATATTGAATGTCCCGCATTGGAGGCAACTCACCTGGCAGATCTTTCTGGAGAACTTCAAAAAACTCTTCCAGTACCAGTTTAATATGTTTTGAGATCTCTGTATCGGCTTCTGGCTCAGCTTCTCTAGCCACAAGTGCATAGCACGTAAGTCCTTCATTCAAGCTCCTTTCGAATTGATTGTGGCTAATTAAGTTCATCACCATCTTACCATTGCCCTTATCACTCCTTTTCAGGAGCCAGTGCAACTACTTTTCCTTACCCTTATCAACTTTCTTTTTTAGGGTTGACAATTTGGGATGATTCGGCATTAGTTTCACCTTCTCACCGTCATGGGTGAACGAGCACCGGTTGGTACGTTCATAAATGGTCACGTCCAAGTCGAACAACCATGGTCGTCCCAAAATGATATGACCAACATCTATAAGGAGTATGTTACACCACACATTATCTATGTACGTGGCAAACTGGATGAGGATTTGACACCTCTCTTGTACATCTATGGATGTAGCGTCGATCCATGTTATCTTGTAGGGATTCGGATGCTTTACAGGTTTCATCCCTAGGGTGGTGACTAGTTTCGACTCAATGGCGTTCATGCAACTCCCGCTATCCACTATCACCATACAGTTTTTGTTCTCAATTTTTGTGCAGGTTTGGAATATGACAGTCTTTCTCCAATCGTTGACTTGTTGAGCTGCGCTAAGGTGCACCTAACTACTCCTAATCGAGTTCTGTCTACGCTCGGAGTTAGGTTCATCACTGCCATAGTTCTAATGCAGTTATTGAATTCACACTCTTCGACAGAGACATCTGAGCCATCGTCTTGTTGATGAACAACCACTTCGACATCACCATCTTCTATGTCTTCATAGAAACTTTCACTAAGAGGGTCTTGATTTGACTCGAATATTGGCTGGCAAGGTGTCCATACCCTTTACACATATAGCATTGAGTACGCAGGTTGACCTTTTCTGGTTCACTAGTTATCCTCCTCTTGGAGGTGACTGATTTTGCACCAGAAGAACCCTTGTTTGATGCTCGAAGAGCTCGAGACAGGTTTGCTCGGAGCAGGGAAGGACCAGCTAAAGTTTGACTTGCTAGTGCTTGCGACCTTAGAGTAATCCTAAACTCAGTCCGATAAAGTAGGATCCTCTAGACTCATCCAAATTGATGACTAGCTGATAAGCCTGCTCTAGAGTCGTGATACCTCGAGCGATGAGCTCCGGCGGTAATCATCCCTAAGTCCCGACCTAAATCTAAATAGGGTCTGTTCAGGGGACTCTAACTCGACTGCTCGGCACCGATTCAATTATTCATCAAACTTAGCAATATAATCAGTAACCAACTTGTTTTCTTAAGTTAATCTATTCCATTTGTCCAGTAACTGCTGACTGAATGATGGTAAAATGTACTTCAACATAAGCTTCTCTTTCATGCCTTCCTCAGTCTCCACTGGGTCTTCTCTTCTATATCTCATCATTCTCTCTATATTTTTTCAATATTGTTCAGCTTGTTCGTTAGTTTCATCACGGTAAATCAAATTTTTCTAGACTCAGTCATGTCATGCCAACAAAAGTAGCGGTCCATGGCCAACTGCCAGTTTATATAAACTTGAGGATCCAAGCGCCCATCGAAGAAAGGAGCATCGACTTTAACACTTTTGATATATTAGGCATCAGTGTCAGTTGTGTTGTAGGGTTGAACTCGCTCTCGCTTGGGTGACCTACTGTCATCGAGAATTGTCCTCCTCCATGGCTATCTTTTAATTATCTAGTCTATCAAATCGAGTTGCTAGATTCCTACAATTGACATCAATTTGGTCTCTAACTTCTTGTAGTAGTTGGTCCATTTTTCTCATCTTATCAATGATTGTATTAACTGTATCCTGAAAGTTTGGGTCCATTGGTGCAGAAGTTTCTTCTACAGAAAAAATTCTACCACTTCTAGTAGGCATGCGAGTTCCTAACTGATCCTAAATGCAAGCTATCCTAAAATGAAATGTATGTTATGCAGGAGGAGTTAGAGATTAGATCAATGATAAATAATGCCAAACTCTAAGCTATGTAGATTAACACGTGATTAGAAATGTAATGAAGAGATAGTGACAAAATACACGGGAAACACAATTAATTCCAAATTAAGTCAAGTGATCACAATTCAAGTCAATTTAGTTGCACAGTTAATATCAGTCAGGTTACCACTCAAGGTCAGAATCACACAACTCTCTATTGAGAGGGCAGCAGTTAATAGGTTCTACCTTGTGACAGGTTGGAAGAATTAACTAACTTAATCAAAGGGCAGAAAAAATTGAACAGGTACTTCAACGATTACCTGGGAGGGCGATCGAAGCTCAAACCTATGTGTGACTGCTGTAGACGCGGAGTACTAGTCGTCACGAACTGCTGCTTCAAAAACGGCTCGGTTTGGACTGCAAAGAGCTTTGACGGCCTTCGGAGCGCTGAGTGAGTTGCTTCTAGACTGAGTCAAGATCACACTGAGCTGAGTCAACTGAGTCGACTCACTGGGTTAACTCAGTGATGATGTCAAGCACTGTTGTCAGGAGTGATGTCAGTGGGCACAACAGGTGGGGTTTGGGTGGGTTCGGCCTAATCTCGGTTATGAGTTTCAACCAAACGCAATAAGAGATTGGTGGGGTTTTAAAAAACAAACCCACAACCCAACTCTCCTTCCTCCTTTCGATCGCCAACTAGGGCTGGAGAGCTCCTCGCTGGCGACTTCTTCCACTTTGTTTCGCCGGTGTCCAATGCCCTGACGAAGACGATATGGATCCCAGCTTGATGGCGAGGCCCTGGCGTGGCGACGAGCTAGATCTGCTCCGATTGATTGGGTGGGGTTTTTAAACAAACCCACAACACCCAATTTTGACGGGTGACGTCAGCGATGGAGCTTGACTGTAGTGGAGGAGGCGTCAGCGATGGAACCGACGGCGGTACTGTCGAATCAAAGAAGCGTGATGAAAACTGGAGGAGTTGATGGCGAGTGGTGGCTGGACGTCAACAAAGGCGAGGACGAAGGGAAGGCGATGGCGTTAGAGGTCTTCGGCGATGGCGACTTCGTCAGCCGGAAGCAAGGACGAAGGCGAGGACGACGGTGTTGGAGATCTTCCAGGTTGACGACTTCGACATGGGAGGAAGGCAGCGACTTTGCCAGTGGATCTTGAATTTAGTGGTGTGAGCTTGGTGGTGTGGGGAGGGAGGGAAGAGAGGAAATCGGCAGCGACAGAGGTAGCAGGGGAAGGAGAAAATGGGTATTTGGGTGTTTGGGTTCTGTTCGGGATGAAGGTGAGCAAGGATTTTGAGTTTGGGTAAGAAGAGATGAACAATACGGATTAGGAATTTTAGGGATTTTGAATTGATTTTTTTGAAATTTTGGCTACAGTATATATATATATATATATTTTTAACTGGATTTAGGGATTTGGAACAAGAGAGAAATTTGAAATGGGAAAATTTGAAGGGGATTTGAAATCTAAGTTATGATACCAAATTGATGTAATATAACCTGGATGACAATCACAT